>JADDOH010003734.1:0-13908 GCA_016648135.1 Agrypnia vestita | reverse complement strand
GAAACCAATGTAAAACAGCCTTTGATAATAATATATATACAACCAAATACAGGCACAGAAACTAACAGATGCAATACATACTGCTGAAGGATATTGGTATTAGTGAAAGCTTAGGCAGACATGCTTCATATGAGACATATGAAGGATATGGTGAGGATGATATTCAGAGACAGGTAGGAAAACAATTATCTTAAAAACTAAACACAATACAGAAGCTATTGAATGCGACTTGACAAATGAAAATTTATATTTCAGAATATTGAATACTTATGACGCATCGAACTGGGACCAAAGATAAGTACATTGCCATTTTATGATTTATTCTTACTCAATTCTATTAATTTATATCTACATACTTAGCTCAAAGAGTTGAACACCCAAGATAGAAAGTCAGTAACGGCCTACTCAAAATGTAATCCTGCTCGGCTTAGTGCAAAATAAAGATGTTTTTCTTACAATACATTTTGCAATTTCTGGAAATCTAATGAAATGTTATATCTTCTGGTATGTATTGAGTGCATCTAAGCAACCAACATGACAGTAACGGCCCCGATACAATGTTTAATAGTCTTAGTCCGGGCATCGCGCTAGTGGCGCATCGTTAACATGAGGAGTTCCAGTATCCACTGTTGTGTTATGTAAGCCATTAATGATATGACACTAACGTGATACTGCTGATGAAGAATACTTTTAGTGTTGCATCTTTTTAATTACAGGGTGTAACAGAGCTAGTCCACAATGCTCAACAGGTCTATTCCTGCCTTGATTATGAGTCGAAAATATTCAAGCCCCGTGACCTAATATCTATAATTATGGGGATATACAATATCGAAGATTTAAACTTATTTCAATATTTCTGATTTATTTTGCAAAACGTTAAAATATCATGTCAGTAACTTATTTTAATTGACTTGTATTGAAAATAATGAATTTTCCCATTTGATTTAAGTTACTTTAATGATAGTTCAACGATTGCAGAAAATAAGTCAGTAAGTATTGGAAAAAACATGCAATTTTTGAAGTTGCATACCTCCATAACTATTAATATTTGGTCATGGTTGCTTGAACATTTTCGACTCGTAATGGAAGGAAGAATCTATCTTTAAGTATTGTGAACTGGCTCTGTTACACTTGTATATATTTTTTAATAAAGTTTTAATTTAATATGACTAAGATTGATCACTCCTGATAGCCCCATTCCATTCTATCATCCGACATCCTCTTTGTTGTGCATGGCAAGGACACCACCGTGTCGAGGCATGTCCGTTGTGGTAAAGCATTAAAATAATTATCAAGTAAAAAGCATTTATAATTCAAGAGAACTATTGATGATTTTTTTATTTGAGAAATTATTGAACAAAATCGAGAGCCTTTTTGACATGGCTGTATTTTACTCAACCCATGAACGTTTCAATCATCTTCTATCAGTTTTTTAATTTAAAAGAATTATTATTTGTTAAAAACTTAAAAAAACTGTTAATAAGTACAATGGTGACTCAGTATACATCCTTAATCTGTTCCAAATCCTTGGACTTGTAACAAACAGGACATATATGAAACTAATTTTTCCTAAGAGAAATATAGGGAAAATGATTAATCTGTTCGCATGAAAAAAATCCTATTATTATTGGCATATTATTTGAATTTTATTTTTTTTAACAAACAGACCGTCAATAGGTCATTATTGACCCTGATAAGATGGTCCTAGAGTGACATTAGAGTACAAAGTATAAATATTTTATGAACAATTGATGGAGCTGCATAAAATAATTTAAACACTGCTTCATATTAAAATACTTTCATAAAAAACTACATGAAATAAATAAAAATTTAACAAATACTTTTTCTGTTTTTTTCCCTAGATGGACCTGGTTGAGTATCACCAGGTTTGATGTTTATTAAATATCTGTTCAAAGAACTTTGCTTCTACTCAGAATGTTTCGCAAATGTGACATTGTCTGATCAATCCTGACGATGCTATTACAGCTTATTTGGGCGAGGAAGATGTAAGTGCGGACTATTTGACATGCGTAAGTCGCATTCCAAACAAAGCTCTTATACCAAATAAGAAAATTTGCGTCCAAACTAGATGTCTATCGAGTTGGACTTATTCCAAAGTGAATGTTTACCGAGACACAACTGTATTCTTAACCTTCAGGATAGTAAGTTTTTGGCTAGAAAACTAGCTTCTCGGAGTGAGTCATTTTTAATTATGTTTAAAAAGATAAAATATTATTATTGGAAACATATGTGGCCTTAGTATTGCAAAATATTTGAAAATTTATGTAAAAAAATGTTGCCACAATTGTGTGGTCATATTCTTAATGAGAGGGTATAGTGCCGCCGCATACATGCGGCCACACTACTCTGGAGGTTAATAATGAAATATATCAAAATTTAAATCGTAATGTTCCAAATAGCTATATAGTATTTTATTTAATTAAGCAAATAAATTTATTATTCAATATTAAAATAAAGTACATAAAAATGTATCTATAAACATAACCTCCTCACACCCAGTGTCGCCTATAGGAGGCATAGATCGACAGTTGAAAAAAACTCTCAGATCAATTTTTTGGCATTGTGTCTTTTTACAAATTAGTTAAGCTAACCATCAATAGATATTATTAGTGGTATGTTGAATCCCAGCTAGCTCCGCACTAAATTCTGTGCTGTCCTTGACCTTGTATGTGGAGAAAAGTCTCACCCATACACACATCATTAGTAAAGATTTAAATTAGGTGACATGAATACATAAGATGCTCAGCCCATTAAATTTAACAAGTGAATTTTAAAATGATAGATATATGGTACTGGTTCTTATACGAACGTGTTGTGTTCTGAGGACTCGGCATCGACATGGCTATCTGCTTGTAGTTGCTGGGAAGAGCCATGCTTGAAGAATTTCAGATACCCTAAAAACATTATCATACAATTCGTTGAGAATGCTTGAAATATTTCTTATTGCATGAATTTAAAAACAAATACAGCAAATCTATCGATTTGTCTATGTATAACATTGAATCATTTCGTTCTCCATAATAGCATATATTATGCTTCCCTGCAGATAATCTTAGTGCACAAAACGGTTACCATAAAAAAATGTTTTTAACATAAAATCTAAACATTTCTTGACGATATTGAAATAATAAAAAAATCTTTAAACCTTTAAATTACAATAACTTCAATACTTATATATTTTTGTTGCTGAGTTTGAATATTAAAAACAATAACTTTCGAAGAATGACAAATTCTGTTGACAGCCACAAAACACGCCAATAGTCATAAACAATAAGAGAAATATATACATAGATAAAATTAATACAAACAGCTTTTAATAGACAATAAAAGCAATTTCAGAATCAACACGTCATACAAAATGTCATCAATGTTAGGATTTACTAAACTTCGAGTGTAAAATACTAAAGTATTTTTACTTCTTATTACTGTTGTTGGAGATTTATATCTGATTGTATCGATGAATGGTAACTGATTTTTCGCAATTTGACGGCAACCATCTTTACTAGACAATAGCTATATCTTAGTTACCAAAAATCGATACGATCAGAAACAAATCTCAAATAACCATAACATCAATAACTGGTTGAAATAATGGTTTTACCACCGCTTGTTTTTATTGTTGTGATGTAGACTTTTTAATGCACATATTTTAGTTTGTCTTCCATGAAAAAATATGATTAATATAATAGCTATCAAGCTTTCCAGATTGATAAACCCAGAAAATCTGATGATTTCATACATTCATTGGTTTCGGACAACCTGCGATTTAATATTTTTACACAAAAATCTGAACCGGCATTTGTGAGGATACTTTTTAACATCGCAAATTAATTAAAAGTTTCTGACTACTGTTTAGAAATTCAAAAACGCATAGCAGAGCACTTGTCAGATTTATCTTTCGGCGAATTCAATTTTTTTTAATAGAGTGTCATTTTCTTGAGTGGCGGTACCGGTCTAACCCTGCACCAACCTGATAGCTAACGTAATCAAACCGCTGCGCCCGTAAACAAACGAGAAGAAAGAGATTTACTCTAGAGAGACAGAAACACGACACCACGTTTTCAATAGAGTGTCTCCCATAACATCAGACGCATCATCTATTTCTTGGTTGTTAGTTTACTTTCTTACTCGTATATCTAAATTCGCCCCCGAAGCTTAACTCCAGTTGAAAAATAAACATCAAAAATTCAATCAATTGCTCTATAATTCCAAAACCTATGAACCTACCCTAAACCTGTATCTTGTGGGCACACGCATCAACCAAATATATAATTTTTGTTCTTTACTTCTAGCAAAGACCTGATACCGAATGCTTTTCAGATACAAATACTTAGATAACAATTATTTATGAAAATTTTATCAAATTTTCGATAGCAACAACCACTTGTTATACTTAATGATTTATTTTTTTGTGAGAACGTTGTCGTATAAAACTAGAAACAAGATTGCTAAAAACAAGTAAAATTACGGAAATCGGATAAAAATCTTTGTATTTTTTTTTTAAAGGAGAGACCGACGCAATGCTTTCTAAAGTTTTAATAGGTTTTCATAGCCCAGTGGTCATAAAGTGGGTGATAGACGTACGAACTTAAAGTACGCGGTTTTTAAGTTCGCAAACTTATTCGGCTCGACGTCGGTGGCAGACGTGGAGCTTGCTCACACCGTATCGTAGAGGAATCCTTGTGTTATTTATGAATTATATCATATCACAATTTAAAAACCAATGAAAGAAGATGAAATCGGCGAGTGTGGATGAAATAATGACTTACGAAAAGAGAGCGTTTATAACATGTAAATTTAGTAAGGGCTCTTTCAGAGTAAGGGCTCTTTCAGAGTAAGGGCGGGTGCGGACGCTGGCGCGGGTGCGTGTAGTTCAAATGTACCTACACGCCTCTCGCCTTCACACTGCTCGACCGCGGGCGCGCCTGCATAGAGGCGGACGCGGGCGCAGGTAGCGCTCCTAGCGCGCGGCCGATTCTGTTGGCCCAATCCGCCTGTATCTTTCACACTGCCCGAGCGTCTGGCGGTGGCCAAAGCGTCTGGTTCTAAACGTTTTTGATCCACACGCCACAACATGGAAATCGGTACGGAAGAATTTATATCCGCAGTGCAACATCGCGCTGCTATTTGGCAAAGCAAACACCCACAACACTTCAATAGAGCTGTCAAGTAAATTAATTAAAGAAATAAAAAATCTAATGTAATTTTTTTACCTATAATTTTTTTTTTTTTTATATAAAATATTTTTAAAAAATTACCTCTATTTTTTTTACCTATAAATTATTTTACCCAAAAAACTATAAAAAGCTGGTAAGGTACTTACTACTTTAACGCCCGTGAAGCATTTTTTGTGAAATATTCGCGCGACTTACGGGCAGCTATTATACAAATAATTATACATATCTCTAAAATTAATCATCCTATTTAGGTAAAATTAGAAGTTTTATCAAAATAAAAGATTATTTACAATTAACAAAAACTTTATTTGTAGTCTTTCACATTTTATATAATTACACATTAAAGTTAAAGAATAAAAATATTAAATTCAAACATTTTCATTTTTTCATTTTCAAACATTTAGCCAACTTCACATAATTTACTTCCCATTTGAAAAATGAATAATAAAACCAAGTCTTCAACCATCTTTCTACGTAAGTATCGCGAAGTTTGAGAAGCATACATATTAGACTCTCAGCCGCTTCGGCACTGTGAACATGGTGACGCCAGAGCCAGCGCGAACGCACACGCACCCGCTCCCGCCTGTGCACTCTGAATAAGCACTAAGGGCTCTTTCAGAGTAAGGGCGGGTGCGGACGCTGGCGCGGGTGCGTGTAGTTCAAATGTACCTACACGCCTCTCGCCTTCACAGTGCTCGACCGCGGGCGCGCCTGCATAGAGGCGGACGCGGGCGCAGGTAGCGCTCCTAGCACGCGGCCGATTCTGTTGGCCCAATCCGCCTGTATCTTTCACACTGCCCGAGCGTCTGGCGGTGACCAAAGCATCTGGTTCTAAGTGCTTATTCAGAGTGCACAGGCGGGAGCGGGTGCGTGTGCGCTCGCGCTGGCTCTGGCGTCGCCATGTTCACAGTGCCGAAGCGGCTGAGAGTCTAATATGTATGCTTCTCAAACTTCGCGATACTTACGTAGAAAGATAGATGAAGACTTGGTTTTATTAATGGAAAATTCATTTTTCAAATGGGAAGTAAATTATGTGAAGTTGGCTAAATGTTTGAAAATGAAAAAATGAAAATGTTTGAATTTAATATTTTTATTCTTTAACTTTAATGTGTAATTATATAAAATGTGAAAGACTACAAATAAAGTTTTTGTTAATTGTAAATAATCTTTTATTTTGATAAAACTTCTAATTTTACCTAAATAGGATGATTAATTTTAGAGATATGTATAATTATTTGTATAATAGCTGCCCGTATGTCGCAAGTCGCGCGAATATTTCACAAAAAATGCTTCACGGGCGTTAAAGTAGTAAGTACCTTACCAGCTTTTTATAGTTTTTTGGGTAAAATAATTTATAGGTAAAAAAAAATAGAGGTAAATTTTTAAAAATATTTTATATAAAAAAAAACATAATTTATAGGTAAAAAAATTACATTAGATTTTTTATTACTTTAATTAATTTACTTGACAGCTCTATTGAAGTGTTGTGGGTGTTTGCTTTGCCAAATAGCAGTGCGATGTTGCACTGCGGATATAAATTCTTCCGCACCGATTTCCATGTTGTGGCGTGTGGATCAAAAACGTTTAGAACCAGACGCTTTGGCCACCGCCAGACGCTCGGGCAGTGTGAAAGATACAGGCGGATTGGGCCAACAGAATCGGCCGCGCGCTAGGAGCGCTACCTGCGCCCGCGTCCGCCCCTATGCAGGCGCGCCCGCGGTCGAGCACTGTGAAGGCGAGAGGCGTGTAGGTACATTTGAACTACACGCACCCGCGCCAGCGTCCGCACCCGCCCTTACTCTGAAAGAGCCCTTTCACACTGCTCGAGCGTCTGGCGGTAGCTAAAGCGTCTGGTTCTAAACGTTTTTGATCCACACGCCACAACATGGAAATCGGTACGGAAGAATTTATATCCGCAGTGCAACATCGCACTGCTATTTGGCAAAGCAAACACCCACAACACTTCAATAGAGCTGTCATAAGTAAATTATGGGAAGTAATGAAAAATCTAATTTAATTTTTTTACCTAACAATTATGTTTTTTTTTAATATAAAATATTTTAAAAAATTAACCTGTAAATTTTTTACCTATAAATTATTTTACCCAAAAAACTATAAAAAGCTGGTAAGGTACTTACTACTTTAACGCCCGTGAAGCATTTTTTGTAAAATACTCGCGCGACTTGCGACATACGCGCAGCTATTATATAAATAATTATACATATCTCTAAAATTAGCCATCCTATTTAGGTAAAATTAGAAGTTTTATCAAACTAAAAGATTATTTACAATAAACAAAAACTTTATTTGTAATCTTTCACATTTTATATAATTACACATTAAAGTTAAGGAATAAAAATATTCAAACATTTCCATTTTTTCATTTTCAATCATTTAGCAAACTTCACATAATTTACTTCCCATTTGAAAAATGAATTTTCCATTAATAAAACAAGTCTTCATCCATCTTTCTACGTAAGTACCGCGAAGTTTGAGAAGCATACATATTAGACTCTCAGCAGCTTCGGCACTGTGAACATGGTGACGCCAAAGCCCGCGCGAGCGCACACGCACCCGCTCCCGCCTGTGCACTCTGAATAAGCACTTAGACATTCCAATTGAAGCTCCTCTAATTTGGTAGCCGTCTGTTGTGCAGTTTGTGGTCTAGCGTTATCATGAAGCAGCAGTGGCCTAGAGCGATTAACCAGCCTCGGTTGTTTAGCAGCTAGCTTTTCCATCATGGTTTGCAGTTGCTGACAATAGACATCTGCCGTAATCGTCTGGCCAGATTTAAGATAGCTGTAGTGAACAACACCAGCACTAGTCCACCAAATGCTCACAAGTAACTTTTTTTGAGTCAATTTTCGCTTGGGGCATGGTTTGGCTGGTTCGGCAGGGTTCAGCCATTACGATGAGCGCTGCCGATTATCGTACAGGATCTACTTTTCATCACAGGTAATGATTCGATTTAAAATCCCTTCATTATTGTGCCGGTTGAGTAATGCAACGCAGCAGTCAACGCGCGTTTGTTGATTTGCTTCACTCAATTCGTGAGGTACCCACCTTTCAAGCTTTTCAACCTTACCAATTTGCTTCAAGTGGATTGAAACAGTTTTATCACTAACACCGCAGCCTGCAGCTAACTCGGATGTGGTTTGCGATGGATCCGCTTCCACAATAGCATTCAATTCTTCATTATCAACTTTGGTCTCCGGCCGTCCACGGGGCTTGTTCTGCAGGTCGAAATTTCCAGAACGAAAACGTTGGAACCAAAAACGCACTGTGTTTTCTTTTGCGGCACCGTCGCCATACACATCATTTATCCTTCGAGCCGTTTCTGCAGCACTGGTGCCACGGTGGAACTCGTACTCGTAAATAACGCGATATTTCAAGTTTTTCATTTTGTAAACTGAGTGACGCAAAGAAAAAAACAATTGAGGAAAAAACAAATGAATTATAATTTTCAAAACACAAATACATGAGTAAATAGCTGTATAAATTTGGATTTGGAATTCCTAACCAAAGAGAAGATATTTGAGATCAAATTTGCCAGTACGGCAAAACGCCAATTTCATATGTAAGGACCTAATATATTATGTTGTTCCGTGAATCTCTATAATTGGTCTACCAACTGTTTAATACATTGTGTCGTTATAACAAAATGTACTGTTGAGATTCGTAGAATAAATAAAAAATAAAATAATCATTTTCGATCTGTAACCTCTTTAATAAACGCGAACATAGTAAAAAGTTAAAAAATATTTATTTTTTTACTGTAAAAATATTAAATAGTTAATGTCATTTTTACTTGCTTTGGTATTTCGCAGATGACGTACCTGTTGGTCAAGTGATAAAGACACTTGCCTATTGATCTAATGGTCGGGGGAGTTAAACCCACATTTCAGATCAACGAGTTAGTCCTACTATGTATAGTTTTCTGGGATAGTCTGCCGTGTATATGTGACCTCTCTGACCAACGTTTCGGATCCCATTGCAGGGCACATCGTTTCGTTGTGTTGGTGCTTTACGGGTATAAACACCAACACAACGAAGCAATGTGCCACGTACGCCCCGCCTACACATACTAATTCGATTGTCTTTCTTAAATGGAAAGACCTATACGACTGTGGCCTGTGCCGCATGTGACGTCATCTGACCTAGTCAAGATCGTCGCGCCACAGGCACTATGGGAACACGAGCCGTTTCGTCTAGGTCGTGTGACGTCACACGCTGCATTTTGCAACGCAACTTTAAAGTCCCAGAATTTTTTCATTTGTAGAGATATTTTAACGGTTCTTTCACACTTTTGCTTTATTTTTATAATTAATCTATAAAAACGATGGAAACTTCTTCGTTCGGCGGTAGGGTGCGGGAAATGTAATTTTAATTAATTATGACAATCGTAATTATTTCGAGCGCTGTATTTCCCCCAGGGGCCGCGCGAAGCTCTTCGTTGTCGACTAGGCCATTTCGAAGTCGGGATTTCCTGCCCACAAAACCTAGGAATAATTAATTTCATCTGGCGGCCGAATAAAAAATGCGCGCCCTGAATCGGGTCACGGATCGGAAGCGCTCGCGTCACGCACGACCGCGACCCGCGGAATTTTAATTCCAAATATTAACCACAAATTTATGAACGAGTTATTTTATTAATCGAGTCGTGTTTGGTGGGAGTATTCTCTCGGGGCTCATTTTGGATTACTTATTACACAAATCTGTGTAAAAAAAATTTTTTTTTTTTTTCTCCGACTAAACGTCGCTTCTAAACTGAATCATTTTTACTCCCTTTATAATTAAATCGTGGCGTCTGCTTGTCTTATTGTCTGACGAAAAAACTTTGGATCCATTTTAAACCCCTTTCCCGTGATCCAATCGAGCTGAAACTTTGCAAGCAGACTCGTGGCGACGATCAAGAAGATCTATCAAATTTTCGTTAAAAAAAAAATTTATAATTTTTTGGATTTTTCAAATTTTGAATGGTTTTTTCATACAACTTATCAAGTTGTATGAAAATATTTCAACACGTCTGGGAGACGCAAAACATGATTATAGTATAATTTTGGATTTTTGGAAATTTTTTATTACTCCCTTTCGTAGCGTCGCCCGACCGAAGCCCAACGCGTAGGTTAAGCGAAAAAAAATGTTTCAACTAGTAAATGAGAAAGGGAGTATAATAAAAACTTAGTTTTTATGGGTTACTTTTTTTAAGTGATATTGGAATTTTAAGCGCATTCACTGCAAACGCATATTTCGACGTTTTTTTTTTTACGAAAATGTAGGTTTTTATTATTCATTTATATCAGAATGTATACCCTAGACTGCAATTTTTTAGGGCAATAACTTAGATAGAACCTTTTTTATTATATAAAAGTAATAAACTGGACATTATAATAATTAATAAAATATAAGCATTAATCGACAGGCCGCGGCAAAAAAATCTTTTTTAGTCTCCTAGGCGGCACTAATTTTTAATGAATATTTATATGTACGCATAATATGTGTATACTTCATACTTCATGTATACTTCATAGAATCCGTACTGAGGAAATTTAGAAATATTCTATATTTATAATGTTTTAAATTTGCAAGAAATTTTTACGTTTTTTATTGATTTTAAAACGCTTTTTATTTATATAAAGAGATGATTTTAAACAGTATATTTTATATATTCACGTGTTAGAGGCTTTTCTCGTGTATCGATTAATCAAATAGATCCCAATATTGTCCAATCCTTGGCGGACAACCGACAAAAACGGACGAAAACAAATGGAATTTTCGTTTCAAACAAGGCATAAAGTAAACGAAAATTAAACTTTTTTAACGTTATCCGAACATTTAGAATAAATCGGATTGTTTAAGATACTAAAACGAAAATGGATGTTTCGCAGATTCGACAGTATATACGTAGGGACCGTCGGTATTGCAGTTCTAAGGGCTTTTACCAAAGCCTCCAAATATTCGTGATTCCAAATATTGGAATAGTTAATGATAATATATTCCAATATTCGAATATATTCGTAAAATTTTTAAGAAAGGTATAATTTACTTCGGATGATAACTAACTAACTAACCATCACGCCGTTCCCCGCAGGGGTAGGCAGAGAGGATCGAACGCCACACTCTTCTATCCTGGCACACCACTTTTGCTTCGGCCACATTCATACATCTTCTCGTACAAGTTCTACGGTTGTTGCGGCTTTTAACGGGGCCATCCTCAAACACTTGTTGTTTCTGATCGTGCCAGGTCTTTCGCGGACGCCCTCTATTTCTGTTGCCTTCAACATTCGCCTCATATATTTTCTTAACCATCCTTTCCTCGTTCAAACGTTCCATATGACCAAACCATGCCAGCACTCCTTTCTTTATTGTATCTACCACACTACAGCCAGCGTTGCATTCACGTCTAGTTTGTTCATTCTTCACTCTATCGACCAAAGATTTTCCACACAAGCGTCTTAGTGACCGCATTTCTACCGCATTCAATCTACTTTCATTCCTCTTTTTCCAATTCCAGGCTTCACTTCCATACATTAGGGTTGCATACTGTTCTATATATATAAATATGCATAGGTTCTATATATGTAAAATAAAAACACAATAATTATAGAGAATTTAATTATTTAAAAAATAAAATATTTGAAAAAACACTGAGTGAATGAATGAATGAATGCTTGCATACTGACTTCTAGGGTCCGTAAACCTTTGTTTCGTTTAGAAAAATATTAAAAATCTTATAATATAAATAAGAGCGAATACTTGATGAATACTTTTTAAAGTATTCGAGTAACTAATACTTTAAAACAAGCGAATATATTCGAGTTTCGAATATTCGTGTGGAGGCTCTAGCTTTTACGTAACGAGAAATTCTCACACACAGTATTACCTTGATTTTTTCACGCACAGTCGTGACACATCGCACGACGCTAATATAGTTAAATAAACAATGGGATCGCCGTCCAAATGTGGCGGGTCGGGATAATATACGACAGTGCCCAGTGGCGTGCGCGCGCAGCGGCCGGCGGTCAGGGACCAGATAAATCTACACATCTTTTCAAATATTATTAACAGTGAAACTTTTAGTGATTACACCATCTTGATATTAAAAAAAAATCGTTTTTTGGTTGTTCTTTAAAAAAAAATAGAGATGTGAACACGGAATACGTGTTACATCATTATTCTTACTATTTTCAATGTAAGCTAAACGCTTGTGCTATGAAAATAGGACTAACTTGCTTGCCTGGAGTCAGATTCGAACCCGTGACCTTTGGATCACGAGGCGAGAGTCCTAACCATAAGACCATAAGTGATCACCCATTCAAAAATTCCAAAAATTGGTACAGTAATAGTAATTTGAAGCTAGCGTGGTAGGTGAATCATCATCTTCATCCCCCTGTCCACGTTCTCTTGTCTTGCGCTGCTTCTGCACGAGTCAACCAGTCTAGACTCATTCTGTTTTCATACACATATTGTTGCTTCTCCCAGCTCAATCTGGGGCGACCCATCGGCGTCTTCCTTCCGGGGTTGCCAGGAGGATTCTTCTTGGTATTCATTCCTCTGGCATTCTTAGCACATGTCCAAACTAGGGATGGGTCGTCGACGTATTTACCGTCGACGAAACGAGACCGTCCACGTCCATCCATCGACGAGACGATCAACTAGTTGAATTCGTCAACTAGTTGACGCGTCAACTTCGTTACGCGGACGTCGCGGACGTTCTATCTAAACATCGGGACGATGGTCAACTGTCTACGGTTCAACGCGACGCTTCTCGACGGCTCAACCGTTGGCTATTTTTATGACGTTAATTTTTAAAATGTAAAGAAGTTCGAAGGAATATAGTTTCGGGGAAAGTAAAACCGCTACTTATGCTTATATGTAAAAAGAAATATTTTATTATTTATTTGTTTACGCACATTATAGGTTTTTACATATTGTTTAATATACTTCTTTCTATACATAACAAAGAAAGAAGTAGGTATACACAGCAGTATCAGGTGTTAGCAGTAAAATATAAATAAACTACATATAAAAGCAGTGAAAGTATTGGGTATAAGCATTAAAATGTGAGTAAATAAAATGGAAGGAAACAATGATTTTGCGTAATAAAGGCACCAGTTATGAGGTGCGGTAAAAAATACTTTACATTTATTTATCATCTATAAATTTATAAATAAATACATAATTTAAAAATACTTTACATTTGAGATGTTATATAGAAATTTATTGAAGAATACATCTTTCAAAGTCAGGCTTTCACTTTGTGGTGACATTATTAATAAATAAATATATCTGTAGTATTTGTCAACTTTAGTTTAAGGCTCCATCTGAGAAAAGGAACATTGTTCCCGAAACATGTAAAAAACCAATAAAAAGTGGTGTAAACAAAATTATAATAGATTTATTTTTTTATCTATAAAGTTGAAAATAGGGAATTTTTAATAAAAATTAATTAAACCTAAATTCAAGATTATATTACATATATAATAATTAATGTTGGACTCCAGAATAAGGACCATAGTTAAGTATAGAAAATTTTATTCCCTACAAGTTTGTTTATCATTTATATGCTAAAGTTGAAAAGTAAGGAAATAACACAATAATTAAATTTTAGCATCCCTTTTCAGGTAAACATAAGAAGCCGAGATCGATCGAATAAAATATTGATTTTAGAAAAATATCTATCCGGCCTGTTAATTAATAATAGTTCAAT
>JADDOH010003733.1:0-92735 GCA_016648135.1 Agrypnia vestita | reverse complement strand
AGTTACTTGTGAGCGTTTGGTGGACTAGTGCTGGTGTCGTTCACTACAGCTTTCTTAAATCTGGCCAGACGATTACGGCAGATGTCTATTGTCAGCAACTGCAAACCATGATGGAAAAGCTAGCTGCTAAACAACCGAGGCTGGTTAATCGCTCTAGGCCACTGCTGCTTCATGATAACGCTAGACCACACACTGCACAACAGACGGCTACCAAATTAGAGGAGCTTCAATTGGAAAGTCTAAGACATCCACCGTACTCTCCGGACCTTGCCCCAACAGATTACCATTTTTTTCGAAATTTGGATAACTTCTTGCAAAGGAAAAAATTCAACTCCGATGGGGCAGTCCAAACCGCCTTCAAAGATTTTATTGATTCCCTTCCGAATGGTTTTTTTAGTAAAGGGATCGATGAACTACCTATGAGATGGCAAAAGTGCATAGATAGCAATGGTACATACTTTGATTAAATAAATATATTATAATAAAAAAAAATCGACTTTATGTTCCTCCCATACTAAACGTCAATTTCATATGTAAGGACCTAATATGTAATTTATGTTAATCTCAAGATTTTTGCTCTCACGTTCAAATATAGTTTGTTATTCAAATCTATCTGAAAGCCTAGGAACAAACTTCGATAAATATGATAAAATTTTAAAACCTACCTTCGATGCTATTGTATTTGTTTTAGATTATCCATTCACATTCCAATTTACTTTTTTTAAATATAATTTCTCTCAAATCCTAGCAACAAACTTTGATCAACATGAAGGAAAATTCAAACTGATCTTTGGTGCAACTATGTGATATTTTAGATTACCTCACTTACCTTCAAAATAGTTTTTTATTTATAATTCTTCTGAAATTTAAAATTTTAGCTTTTATCAAAATGAGAGAAATCTTAGTTTCTTTTGATTCAGCTCCATTATACAAATTTGTTTCCATTTAAAATTGTACTACTTTAAACAAAAAAAAATTGTTCAATTAATAATTCTTTTGAAATTTAAAACATTAGCATTATACAAATTTAGTTCTATTTAAAATTGTACTACTTTCAACAAAAAATATAAGGTTTTATTATAATTCTTCAGAAATTTTAAACACTAGCTTTTGTCAAAATGAAAGAAATCTAAGTGCTTTTGATCCACATTCTTATGAAAAGTTAGCTTTGTTACAATCTACCCGGGATACTAGGACCCCAACTTGCATTAACTTATATACAATTTTAAATTACCTTTATTTGCAGCAGATGAGTTTATTGTTTAAGTCAGTAATTATTAAAACTCATCGACTTGGGCTTAAAATTATAGAATTACAGCTACCCCAACCTGCATTGCAGGTCCTGGATGAAGGCTCCCCGTCTTCCGCCGTTGCAATATATTGAACGTTAATATTGATATTGCTATTTTAGTGACGATATATTTATGTGTGATTATACAAAAAATATAAATATTTTTTGCAGCTATGGTGTACAATATTCTGAAGTATTTATTTTGTATAAAGTAAAACCAATTAGTTAATAAAATTATTATTTTAAAAGGATGAAGAAATGCAAACACGACAGTATAAAAATAATTGGCTTCGTCACTAAATACGCGTGGTTCAGAATTTCTGTGATGTTATTATTGCATTATTATTTGGTATGGTCCAATATCATATATAAATCTTTTCTAGTATATATAAAGTTTATATTACATCTTTTTGTAAGATACTATGTTTTTCGTATTATTTGTAATCCAGAAAAATGTGGTTGATAAGTAACAATAAAAGAAAAATAAAATAAAAAAGGTTGACGGTAAAAACTATTTTTAAGCCATATCCGTCCTTCCCCACTATAACAAACAATATCATTTACATGATGAAGTGTCATATTTACTTCATCTAAATTCTCTGTCGGGAAAGTTGTGTCGTAAAAAGTAGTAAAAAGGAAAAAAGAAATAAAATAATGAGTAATTTAATTTTTTTTTTAATATCGAATAAATAATTTACCTTAGATTGTAAACATAAAATTAAATATAATAGGAAATGTCTTATAAAATAAATGATCATAAATACTTTTTACAGAAATCATGTAAGGTACCTACAGAGGTACCCGCACATAAGATTTATAGTTAGGTTCTAATAAATGCGATAATCATTACGAAGATCTTGGATAATATAATTAAAGTTAATTATATTTTGACTCGGTGAAATTATCAGCCCGCCAACGCTGCTGCAGATCCAACGACTGCTACAGCCGGCCCTGCTTTGATGATCCCATCGCGAATATTCTGCCCAACACGTTCCTGAAAATAAAATAAACAAAAAATATTTATTAAGGTATAGTTAATCTATACTAATATATAAAGAGGTAAAGTTTTTGAGTTTTAAGTTTGTAAGTTTGGATGTAGGAAGTAATCTCCGAAACCACTCATCCGATTTCAAAAATTCTTTCACCAATTTTTAGAATGGACATTTTAAGTGGTTACAGGTTAGTTATTTTCCAGTTTAAACTAAATGACTTTTCATGGTGACCTATTTTACAACTAAAGTTGGCGAAAAAATGGGCAAGCGATGCGTTTTTTACGAACGCTGCTTTAAAGGTAAGAGATATTTAAACACTTTCTCTAAAGAAGTTGTATAACTCAAAAAGTTCTATAAAAAAATTACGACGCCATATATCTATATATTAAGGTTAATACACAAATTATAATTATAAATTGAAGTATATAAAAATGTACTACAATTATTAATGAGAGGAATTTTTTGCCCGGTATTTTGTTGTTGAATTGCATTTAATTTTTTAAATTTGATTTTACTACGAAAATAAAAAACTCACAATTTTCTTGAAGAACTTCCATCTCGGCTCTGGAACTGGTGATGATGACACTTGCGAGAGTTCTGAAGCCACCAGCATGGCCACCAGAAACACGACAAAGAATTTGGTTGAATTCTGCATGGTGAAGCGACAAAGATATATTAACTCGCAATTTTTCTGTATGTGTTGACTGCAAGCCTGCCGCTCGAGAACGTGCTTGACTGCGTATTGATGCCATGTGGACACCACGCTGAGTATTTATACGACCATCAGGTGCAGCTTGCTCGCTTTTGCAGGGCGATACGAGGAATCCCCGAGGTTGGACGGTGTCGCTGTTTATTTTCTGCGAGAAGTGTATCAGCGCTTATGACCTCTCGGAACCAAACTTATCAGCCGGGAAAACCGGTCCGAATTTGTAGCTCGTGTGTATTTTTTGCTTAAGGGGATCTCTCGAAGAACTGTGAGAGATTTCTGTGATGTAAACAGTTCATAGTGTTACATCCATCTCAGAACGTCCAGCCTCTTTCACTAAATTGAAGTATAATTACAGGGTATCTCGTAGCTAGAAGTAAAACCTTGAGAGGAGTTTTCTTCAATCATTTTGAATACACAATATTCCTTACATTTCGGGTGAAATGTCAACACTCATGATAATCGATCTCAAAGTTTGCATTTTTTTCAATATTTCTGACTTCTTTTTGTTAAACGTAAGACCATCATAAAAGTAACAAACTCTGAATATTTAAAATTCACTCGCTTTGATTTAATAAAATCTTAGTCAAATAACATGATTAAAACCTTGCGGAAAAAATCCGGTTCAAATGAATGCGCAGTTTTCAATTCTGACTTGTATTAAAGTAAACGATTTATTAATATTCGATATGTTACTTTCATGATAACCCAACATATTACAGAAGATGCAAAAATACAAACATTGATGTCGCTTATCTCCTTAACTGCTGCAATTTTACCCAAAGTGTAAAAAATATTTGTATTAAAAATAAATGGTTCATTAACATTTAATTTTATTTCACTTGTATTTGTATTTGTTGCAGACATCTAGTTTCTGAGTAGATTGTGTCGTTATTTTTGCCAAAGGTAGCGGTGGATAGGTACTGAACGTAAATTTATAAATAGAATTTACTGTCTTTCGTTGTTTTCTATGTCTTTTTGTCTATGGTTCAAAGTCGGGTGGTTCATTTCCCGTTTCTAACAGCTGTCAGATTATTATCGGACTTCGTTGGTCGCTCGAGTACCATCGGGTCAGCGGTAGAAAAATGTATATGCCATTTCGTTGGAGAAGGTGTATAGCATTATTAAATTGGGATCATTGCGTAATGCGGTTTTTCTGCATATTGTGGGCACCCGTACGACGTGAGTAGCAGACTGATAATGGCGGAACTCGACCAAGTGCATGACATGCAGCCACTTCTAAAGACTGGAGACGTCTGCCACGTGGCGATTGGCGAAATTTTGCGAAATTTGTTGCATTTCGACGTTAATCTCATCAAAAGACCAACCACAAAATCGGGCTAAATCCAAGATAATGGTCCCATTGCATTTGCAACGAAAATGATTATTTCACTATATTATTGAATGTGCTAATAAAATAATGAAAGATAATTTACGTTTAAAAAGTAAGTATTAAAAAAGATATTACACTTTAAAGTTTCGAAAAATGCACTGCATATTTTGACATTTCATAGGCAATATATGAGGTTAGGTTAGGTTATTAGGTTTGGTTTGGTTAGGTTATTAGGTTTGGTTAGGTTAGGTTATTAGGTTTGGTTTGTTTAATTTAGGTAACGATTATTTTAGTTAGATTAAATTAACAGGACATTAAATTATATAGTGAAATACTTATTTTCATTGTATGAACAACGGGACCATATTCTTGGATTATTCCCAAAATCGGATGGGGAGCGCTCAAATAAGGCCGCGAAGAAAGTTAAATTCAGATCCCGAGCGGTATAACCGATCCTTCTAAGAGTATCCAGTCTCCACTGCACAGTTGAGTGTCCTGATTTTAAAATAAAACTGAATTCACTCTGAAGTAAGTATTAAAGTAGTTATTACTCTTTAAATTTTCCGCAATTTCACTGTATATGTTGATACTTGAAAGTCTTTATTTAAGATCAAAGTCTTAATCATATACATGATTTAACTGACGAGACTTTTATTTGTAGACAATACCAAATGTTTACGCGAATCAATGGATAGAACATTTTACCTTTAATTCTTTGACTCTCTTGGTTTGTCTTTAACTTAAACCCATATTTTTTTTTCAATTGTTATTGTTGTTATATTTTAATAATTACCTGTTGATAATTGTGTGAAAACTTGTAAATAGTTTCTGTATTGGTAAATATTCACAAATAAGCTGATTTTTATTTATACTATAAGTTTCCCGTAAATAAATAAATAAAACGATTTTTTTTTGCTCAATATTTTTGTATTATTTATGGATTGCGCTTTGTCCTTAGATAAAGTGACTCATTGTGTCAAAATGTATGGTGAAATTTTCGAAAATTTTAAGCGTAATATCTTGTTAAATATTTACCTGAGAGTTAAATTTGGCAAACCAGGTAAATTAGGTAATGGAGTTTTTAAGAACTACTATAGTTTCGAGAGGAGTATTCGCTCTCATCATCAGGTGTAGGTAAGGTATAGTAACTAATTTAAATACAAAATTTATCAATTTATTCGGGCAGGTCAGGGAGCTGCCTGTGGGGAGGGGGTGTTTTTTGGCCAATAACGGGAAGCGCTCTAGATTTGGTGAAGTGGATTGAAACGTGATATTATTCATAGATAATGGAAGTCGACCCTATTAAAAGACTTAACAATTGATGAGTATTAATTTGAAGATATATTTATGTTAATGGAGTGAGAGTTGTAGAAATATACTTACCTAGTGAGCTGGTAATCAGAGCTTCGTACTGGGAGACTACCAAGTTCACTCCATTTTTATATCTAAGGACGAATTATATGTAAGAAGAGAGTTGAAATCGTGGATACATCTCTAATTAAAAAAAATATGCACCTACCATGCTGCCCATATCATTGCAAAATCGTATAATTATTTTGTAGACGGGTACAAAACTAACCATTTACACCTGGGTTTATGAAAATTTTATTTTTAAAGTCAATTTTAATATATAAAAATCACTGTTATCAAGGGACTCAAATAGCAAATAGACAATTAGTGCTTTATGATATTTTGATAAAAATTGCTATGGTATTAATCATCGGAATTCGAATATGTCACAAGTATTATGGAAAATAGACATCGAATTTGTATAAAAACCGCTTGATTATTTTTTAGCGCTTAAGTTTATTAAGATTAATTTATCGGGAAAATATGGCAACTTATGATATCTAATCGAAAGAGTAAAATTATAAAATTATTGGCTAAATTTTATCAAGTTCTACAAAAATAACAAACGTCTGCACTGTTTAGCAATTTTGAACCAACTGGTGCACAGAAGAAGGCATGCAGAAAAAATTGTTTATAACATTATCAGTAAAGATTTTAAAATTATCTTGAGCTATCGACACAGCGCGAGCGCTTGCGCGTTAACCCGTCGGACCACCAATTTAATTTAATTAATAATTATTTATCTAGTTTATTAATATTTTTTTAATTACAAACAAATTAAAGTAGATACTTCCATTACTTTTAATATATGAAACAATCTCTTACTATGAAATGAAACGGATGACGACCTTTAGAGGAATTCAAAGACACACTTTAATGGGTCGTGTCCAGGAATAAGAGTTTTGAGAGATTTTTGACTCTAAACTTCTCTAAACTTCTTTGGATACAACTCTCAGCTTTTATCTCTGAGTTTATCTCTCGACCTAAACACGTATATAAGGCACAGAAATTTATCTCAGCGTGTCTCACCACAGGTAAAGGTGACACACTAGGACTATCTAACAGGGTCATAAAATAACTGTTCATAGTGTGCTTGTTACAAAAAAATGTTCATAAAAGAATTGGTGAGTGTTTTGAATAGGTATATAGGTTCTTGTTTATTCTTTTTATAAATCCTCATATCTTTTGTCTCATTATCGGCCTTCGTGGCTCAGTGAGTATGAAATTGGCTTCTCACACCGAGGGTTCCGGGTTCGATTCCTGGGGAGGTCACAATCTATGTGATATACTTAAGCCTGGGTGTTTTGTGATGTGTTTCGCGTCTTTAATTGGGCCTCTTGGCTTGTTGAAGCGTAAAAATAAAACAAATCACATAATTAATATTTGTATGCGTTAGTCAATTGTTTTAATAGTTTTAAATGTAACTTAATAACTTAAAAACAATATACAGAAGTATTATATATAAGTAAGGAAATAATTTTTATTATAACATAATAATCATTAACTGTCATTTAATAAGTGTATATAAACATTTTTGATCAGATAACAGTATTTAAAAAATATGTATACAATATTATGTATACAGAAAGAGATAAATATTTTTATTTATTTATTTCTTTTTAAATAACTCATTTGTAAATACGATAATAATATGCTCTCAAAACAACAATTATCTTATTATTTAGAATATCGATACACATTAGACACTTATGCTACGCTGATGCTAACCGCATCACACTGCTTTCCTTATGAAATAAAATATTAAACTAACTTTCCTCTTCCGCTTCAATGGTCTTGATTCCCGGCGAACCCTTGACAAATGTTTGAACAGCACCTTTGCCAATTTTTTTCTGAAATAATATAAAAATATTGTTATCTCCAAACATGTTCATAAATCGTCACAACATGCCTTAGAAGATGCGACTTTAGATGGACTAAATATAAATTATTAAATAATTTAATATTAATTGACACACAGTTTGGAAGGAAGGGTAATAAATAGGGAAATATAGGCCTTTTTAGCCAATGTGATTTTTTTTACGTGTAAATAATGTCAGTTATATAATAATATTACGTGACATTACATAGAGAATTCATTCTAAACATAAAAGTTATGAAGGGAAGTTCATAGAAATATGATATTAAATTATTTTTCAAATCATTATTAAACAAACATAATCCTGAAGAGATGAGAATGAAATCTTTATTTATAAGATTAAACAAGTATTGCCATTTTATAAAAAAACTAGCTTCGCCCGCGTGGAGTTCAGTTACAGACTATAAGAGTTATCAGTGAAAAATCAATAATATATCATATAATATAAACTACTCGTCCAAACAATGTTGTGTAAAAGGAAATTTTATCTTCATATAATTTTCCTGACGATAAGTAAATTATTAGTCTTTACCATCCAAAATTTTTTTTTTAAATATTGGTGAAAGAATTTTTGAAATCGAATCAGTAGTTTCGCAGAATATCTCCTACGTCCAAATATACAAATTCACAAACTTTACCTCTTTATAAATTAGTATAGATATAAAACTAACCATTATCTTGATGATTCCATTTAAAAATCTGAGATCTGGTTCATGCGAAGCCGGCGTTTCTTCCGCTTCTGGCGTTTCAGTGTCAGGAACTGGAGACGATGACACCTGTGCGAATTCTGTTACCACCAGCATGACCACCAGAAATACAAAAAAGAACTTGGTTAAGGACTGCATGATGACGAAGTCAACAAAATTGCTGAGGAGTTGAAAACAGATCAGGTAATTATAAAGACGTTTGACTAAGACAACACTGAAAATCGATTTGAATCCAATCTTAGTAATAATTGAGTATTTATAGTAATGTAGAGCAATATTGATGGATGGAATTTTCCTTGAACGGACAGGCTATTTGTCTGTAATCAAATTTATAATGAACACTGTATACACAACCGATTGAGTTTATATATATTAAGCCAAACAGTTTCTAAAACAATAATTTCCTTCATGAGGATGATTAAAAACTAATCCTTGACATGTAAATAGTTTAATTCACAAAATTTAACATTTTGAAAATATTGATTCTAATCCCTGGCCATAAATATACTTATGAAAGTAGATTGCGAAGAAAAGATACGGAAAAATGACATTCAATAAAGAAAATAATTTGACACATTTTTAGAGTAGAATTGGTGGTTTAGTGGCAGTTGATTATTTATGATGTTTTGATAGAGATTACGTAGTTAATTTATTAATAACGATTTAAAATTATTAAAATTTTCACAAACATTATAAAGTAAAACATACTTCTTTTATTCAAACGAAATTAATCGAAAATTCTCTAAAACAATGATTATTAGAACATCTCAAATGTTCTTTGACTCTGGGGAATTTGTATTAAGTTGAATTTCGACCAAAAGTAACAACAGTTACTACAGAATTGTTAAATTTGTTATTTTTGGATTTAAAATTGATCAGTATTTTTTATTTTAATTAATTTTTAAAATATAAAGTAATTTTACGTTACTAAAAAAATCAATCATTGCGACTAACGTGCGATAAACCCTGCGATGGGATCCGAAACTTCGGCCAGAAAGGTCGTAAAAATAAGATAAAATATCCCAGGAAAAACAAACCAGATGATTCTGAACGGCCGTGAAAATCTAAGAACGTAAGAAAATGTTATCTGTTTAAATGTATTTTGTTCAATTTAAGTGGGAGAATATGACAAGAAAATTGTATAGGTGATAAAAATATTAAAAAATTATAATTTATAGTGATAAAGAAATACTAAAAATTATAATTTCGATAAATTAATTTTACTTTATGTTAAAGATTAGTTCTTGATCACACTGATGAACGAAATGATTGATTTCGAAAGCATTTGGTTAAATATATGAAATAAATTGGGTGCATAAATAAGTTTCAATATACATATATGTGTGATTAAAATGATAAACCACGGTATATGGGTGAATATACGGTATTTGATTTTTTTGTGTCCCTGAAGGAAATGTAATCTGTTCCATTCAATATTGATAATTTCTCTATTTGACACTATTTTTAAATTTATAATGATGAGGGCCAGAAGATTTTTTCATTTTTTTAAATTTTATAAGCACCAGAGGAAAATGTGATAACAGGGGAGTGACACTATTGGCAGAGTAGTGACAAATTAAAGCAGGAAAGTGTCAGGCCATTGATTATTAGCTAAGAAAGGGCAATATTATTTAAAAAAAACATATATAAATTATAGTATTTGATTCAGAATTTTTAACCGGATCGTTTTTAATTCTTTGGTAGCGTAATTTTTCAGCTTGACGCTTTGTTTCTAACTTCTCTTTCCTTGTTTGCTTCTTTTTAACATTTGCCATGATGTCTGATTATGCTCGAGTATCTAGAAGAAATGAAATGAAGCTTTAAAACATTAAATATTAACGAAACAAAATTTGTATTTTCTCTGGCATGAAATATGCCAGAGAAGTGACGCCAGAGGAGTGACAAAATCGCACATATCCTACAAAAACAACATCACTCGCTTTTTTGACCACAGTTTAACGTAATACATGACATCTACACACAATTAATATTGCATTGTGCAAATATACAATTTCGTAACGATAAAATACAAAAACATATGCTTACCAGAGGAAATACTACAACGACTGGCCCAAAATGCTTTCCTACAGTGAATCGCAAACTGACGCAATATTATTAGAGTTTTGCTCAACATCATTAGCTTGCTTCTAACCTCACACTGTTATACGCGCGTAGTTGAAGGACAAAAACATACCTTTGCGGTTTTATGTCAAATTTTACTTCTTTGAGTTTCGCCAGATGAAGTGACATTATTGTAACATGACATGAAAATAATTTTTTTTTTTATTAAAAAAAAAATAATGGCATACGTATTTAAAGTATATGGCCATAAAATCATCATAATCTAGTAACTGGGGAGGCCAGAGGAGTATACATTTACACCAACTTTAAACTATTAATGCCTTAAATTAAACAATTATCGTGAATAGACTATATGGGCCAAATAATAGACCATGTTCTTTATTGTTTAAGCATACAGAAATAATAATATAATAAGTTTTACATAAAATTTGTCTATAGACCATTGGAATTCAAATAGCGTATATTCACCCATATGAGTATTTGCGATAAGCATTAATAATAATTATTTATGTTTAAGTTCATCAACATTTTAACCTCGCATAGCCAATCAACAGGAAAAGCCAGTATGGATAGCACATACATTTGCATTTTTTTTCAATACGAATATTATGTTGGATGGGACCTTCAGATATGCACTGTTAAATATGACAGTTTCATTGTGTGAAGATATCGTTGCACGATATTAGAGTTGTTGAACTATAATAAGAGTTTCCTAGAAATGTTAAGTTACTTTTAGTTTATGGTTTGATTATAACATTTCATAGTAAACATGCTTAAGCAAACGAGTACCTAACAGACTTTTATCATATTACCGTTTTTATTGTGCTGTTAATAAAAGTATAAACGTGGCTTGAAAACACGCAAATACAAGCGAATGAATAAGTATTAAATAAGAAAAATACTTGATAAAGTGCTTTATCATGATCCCGGTAAAGTTATTATTGTCTAATCGAGTACAGTATACGATTATAATTACAAATAAATATAAGTCTAAACTGTGAGACATTTATATCAAACTATTATGTTTCATTCATACAGGGTTATTTGGAAAACATTAATAACCTCGGAGGGCTATATTCCTGCCTTAATCATGAGTCGAAAATGTTTAAGTATTCATGGCTTAATATCAATAGTTATGGAGATATGCGACATCGAAGTTTGTATTTCTTTTTCAATATTTCTGACTTATTTTTTGTAAAACGTTGGACTATCATTACAGTTAGTTATATTGAATATGAAAAATTCGTTCACTTTAAAACAAGTCAAGTAAAGAATTTTTGCAGGGTTTTTATCATTTTATTTAGCTTGTATTGAAACGAATGAATTTTTTGTAATTGATAAAAGTTACTGTAACGGTAGTCCAAAGTTTTACAAAAAATTAATCAGAAATATTGAAAAAATAATGCAAACTTTGATGTCGTATATCTCCATAACTATTGATATTAGTTCATGGTTGTCTGAATATTTTAGACTCAAAATCATGATAGGATATAGTCCTGCGAGGTTATTAATGTTTTCCAAATAACTCTGTATATGTAACATGAAAAAGCGTGTCTTTTGGATTAGATCGTATATTTTTCGATGTTGAACACTCTATTTCGCGGTGAAAAGAAAACGAAAACTTCAGTCTGTGTTTATTTATTCAGAAATATAACAAACACAAGTTAATGATATATATGAATAAGAGCATGAGATACCAGAATCGAATATATTGACCTGTGTCCTAACATATTTCATATTGCATTTTTTTTTAAATGTATAAACAATTAGAAGAAAAAAAGACAAGAACCGTAGCAATAGAAAGGAGAAAGTGAATATAATTAAGTAATTAATAATAACACAATGAAACGAATATAATGGAACTGAAGTGGTAGAGACAATAAAACAAAGATTTATTCAGATACTCATCTGTTAAAAGACAAAAATAAATTCTATCGAAACTAGATTGATGCACGCGTATAAGTACATATGTATATTTAAAAAAAACGTTGTTTTTTATGTTTACGTTTGATAACAAGAGTAATCTTTAAAAAATTCCCCGGAATAAATTTCTACGCCGGTGTAGTGGCCAATTCTATTATCGGAAATGCAAGAAGTCACGTACGCTACACGAGTTGTTGCAAAGCATAATATTAATGTTACTAGAATCATGCAACTGGGATACCTGAATACAAAATATTTATGCGAAATTAATATAAGAGTTTGAATTATAGATCTATTAAGCGCTTACACAAATACATTTCTTATTACATCAGATATATAGGTACATCAATTTTTAGTTCAAATTTTTAATCCAAACCCACTGTCGTCGTAGACTCTTGGAGTCTGCTCTCCTGGATAACGTCACCCAATCCATACACCTGCATCTGATCATCCCATTGCACCACGCATCATTTTTTTGGTCTTCCTCTGGATATAATTTGGGGAAGATAAAATTGACTAGCATATTTTGATAATATTTATTTCAATCCTATAATTTTCAAAATTATCCTTTTGGTCTTAGTCATAATATCTTATAGTTTTCAGAGTTAATGGGCAGCAGTTATATAAACAATATTTTAAACAAGTACTTTAAAAACAAACGGGGTGAATAGAAAATGTTACGCAGAAAAAATCTAATAAATAATTTCAGCTATATGAGGTTAGAAAAGATGAAGTATGACGAAGACTAAAAGTACAAAATAAAATCATATAAAAAACCCGCTATTTAAAAAAATACTAAATATAATTTTTTTAATAGCCACAGTTACTAACAGCAATCAAAGTGTATCAATAAATCAAAAGCGGGGGGTGATTTTTCCCAATCCCCAACAATCGCTTGCAGAATCTTTTGATTTTAATAACATGTGCATAAACTGTGAAAGTGGCCATTAAAATTATATTTTCACTATTTTAGTCATTTTTTGTAAAAGCATCGGTGTTTTGAATTTAAAAAAAAAATATTTCCTATTTAAAAATCTAATTTGGTGGTGATAAAATATTTTTTACTCCCTTTATATTAACTCTTGGCGTCTGCTTGTCTTCTTATCTTCTTGTCCGACGAAAAAACTTTGGATCCATTTTAAACCTCTTTCCCGTGATCCAATCGAGCTGAAACTTTGCAAGCAGACTCGTGGCGACGATCAAGAAGATCTATCAAATTTTCGTTAAAAAATTAATAAATTTTTGGATTTTTGGAAATGTTTTCATACAACTTACTAAGTTGTATGAAAATATTTCAACGCGTCTGGTAGACGCGAAACCTGATTATAGTAAAATTTTAGATTTTTGGAATTTTTTTATTACTCCCTTTCGTAGCATCGCCCGACCGAAGCCCAACGCGTAGGTTAATCGAAAAAAAAAATGTTTCAACTAGTAAATGAGAAAGGGAGTATAATAAAAACTTGGTTTTTATGGGTTACTTTTTACTTCCTTTCTTTTAACTCGTGGCGTCTGATTGCTTGCTTGTCTGACGAAAAAACTTTGGATCGATTCTTAACCCTTTTCCGTGATCCATTCGAGCTGAAACTTTGCAAGCAGACTCGTGGCGACGATCAAGAAGATCTATCAAATTTTCTTAAAAAAAATATAGTTTAATTTTGGATTTTTCTAATTTTTAATGCTTTTTTCATACAACTCAGTAAGTTATATGAAAATACTCCGACGCATCTGGTAGACACGAAACCCGAAAATGAGAAAGGGAGTATTGTAAAAACTTGGTTTTTATGGGTTAGTTTTCTTAAACTACGTTCTAATATTGCAAGTTACTCGTCAAAGCGAATGATTCTCATTTGTTCTTACTTCTTTAATAATTTACCATCTCTTATTGACAACTCATTTAAAAATACTAGCAATAGCCCGTCGAAAATAACGGTTCTTTTATATGCCGGTTCCCAAAGAATAAGTATTTAAAGCCATGAAATAGTAATAACGACATTTATCAAAATATTTAAATATTTTTTTATATTTCCTCTGCTGGCAGTTAATGGTACTATTTTAAACCCTTGCGTTTGTGCTGGGCGTAATATTTAGAGTATATTTTTGTCGATCCACGGAGAGGCGGCGGTACCAATATGTGTTAAGTGGCCAGTTCGGTTTTGCTGGCCCGGGGTTCAAGCCCCAACCGTGAATTCGACTAAATTTCGGAAATTACATGAAGTTATAGACGGACAGACAGACAAACAGATAAACAGACAGATAGATGGACGGACGGACGGACAGACAGTTAAATTATTATGTTTGATGCTTGTACTCCTGCTTCCCATACACAAGTTCTTAACTTTGATGGGGCAGTAACAACAAAATGTAACTTAATTTGTTATACATGTTGAGATCTTGCTACGCCAATGTTAAGATCTGCTGCTTTTACGGTGGATGCTGGTTCCAATAATACACGGTGGTAAAGTTACGAGTTTTATTGGGATAACTAATACAATGTAAGATTGGCCCGCGATCCGTATAACGCGGTGGCTCTGATAAGTCTACATTCACGCGGTCCCGGCCGACTTTACGTGCTCTTTCTCGCTCCTTCCTTATTTCGCTCTCTTTCATGAATTCCACAGCACTACAATACAAATGTATATTGTATTGTTACATATGTTGTGGTTAAAAATATATTGTAGCATGATAAAAAAAATAAATTTAAAGTTAAATTTTTTTTTAAATTAAAATTAAAATTAAATAAAAATAAAAATAAATAAATAAAATAAATAAAAATAAAAATTAAAAAAAAGATAAAATAAATAAATAAAAATAAAAAAAGATTTTTTAAAAAATATTTGATACAAATTACTTTCACGATAGTCTAACGTTTTGCAGACGACATGTCAGGAATGTTGAAAATAAATACAAACTTTGATGTCGCTTGTCTCATTAACTGTAAAAATTTCACCATTACATGTAAATAATATTTTCTATTAAAAAGTTTTTGCTACTAACTACAAGACATACTGTATATAATTCATATATATTCGTTATATTTTAATTAAACTCTCAAAAATTTTAGAATTTATATAATGTTTGCATGCCGGGAGATCCCTTCTGACAGCAAATATGTACTCGCAACGCAAGTGCCAAAACGATGATGTAATTTGCCCGAATGATTAGTCCAATGATGTGCGTCAGATACAGATAAACATAAACAAAGAACTCCTCTGGGTCGCGGGGATTCCATCAGTCCGCACAGCTGGACAGTACATATCTGTATAAATATTTCATTTCTCTTCCAATTAGATTCAAACCACTTTCTTGATTCATTGAGGACATTTGACTTCGATACAAATCCTCTGAGTGCAGTATAGTCGTCGATCTCGAGGCAGATTAAATTTAAACAAAATGAACTCTTCGACTAAATTCTTTGTCGTGTTCCTGGTGGCCATGCTGGTGGCTTCGGAAGTATCACAAGTCTCAGCATCACCTGTCCCAGAGCCAAAATGGAAGGTCTTCAAAAAAATTGTAAGATGTAATTTTTCTTCTTCTTCTTCATGGTATTTGCTTGAATTTCAGAAACATAAGATTCAATCAACCATTTAGGGTATATTCGAATTGATACTGAACATTCTTACCATAACTTCGTTTCTTCTTAGATATAGAGAAAATCGAATGCAACATTATTTTGTCCTTGCATACCATCCTTGCCTTGCGTACTTTATCATTTTACTCATGCACACTCTTCCGTTGTTGCAAATATAAGCAGGGCTTACTTACTTACTTACCATCACGCCGTTTACCCGTGGGGGTAGGCAGAGGGGATAGAGCGTCACACTCTGTTCTGACATACAACTCTTGCCTCATCCACATTCATACATCTTTGCATGCAAGCTCGCCGGTTGTTGAGCCATCTAACGGGAACATCTTCCAGTATTTGTTTAATGTGGTCATGCCACGTGCTCTGCGGTCGCCCTCCCTTTCTGGCGCCGTCAACACTTGTATTATATATATTTCTTACCATCTTTTACTCATTCATTCGCTCAAAATGCCCAAACCATCTGAGCGACCCTTTATTAATTCTATGAATTATGCTATTCCTAATATCTTCATTATTTACTCTATCATAAATGGTTTTGTCACACATATGTCTAAGGGATCTCATCTCCACTGCATTCAGTCTACTTTCGTTTCTCTTCTGCCAGCTCCAGGGTTCACTTCCATGTATCAGTTTTGGTACCAGAATTCCATTATGTACTGCTAGTTTTGCCTCGGTAGACATATTTCTATTAGAAATTATTGCGTTCAAAGCAACGTTCACCCTATTCCCCGCAGTCACTCTCCTCTCGATAGCGGTTCTTCGATATCTGCTTTTCCGATAATGCCAGCTCTTTCGCAGATGCTCTCCTTCTTCTTGTCTTTAATACTCGCCTCACATATTCTTTAACCGTCCATTTCTCGTCAAAAGTTACACATGATCAAACCACCTTAACGACCTTTTCTCACATTGCTACAATCAGATCTAAATTTGCTCTTAATTTCTTCATTCGTCACTCTATCTTACATAGATTTTCTGCACATGCATTTGAGCTACCGTATTTTCACTGTATTCAGTCTGCTTTCCCAATTCCATTAATTAATTTTAGCATTTTAACTTCCTAATGCATCACCAGTCTTGCTTCGTGTGGTAAATTGGTTATCTCTTCATCATTATTTAGGCCTGTTGACTGCTACATTGTTCTCTCGAGAGTTGGACTGCCAGCAGTCTCTCCATCTTTAAGGTTATCATCCTGGAGGTCTCTTTCCCTGGGGTACTTCTACTTTTGCTCACATGAACCTTTTCTCTATCATCCCCAACTTCCAACGTTCTCGACTTTTTTTGCCGGCGATATATCTTAGTAGTTTCATCTCGCTGGTTCGAAGGAGGTTTTTGTTTTGAAAGTATCAGGTCTGGACTCGATACTGTTAAGTCATGATCGGGCGGACACACTTTTTGTAAATCCGCACCTTACTCTGAATTCATGTGTTAATTTTTGATATTGGTGATAATTGCATTGAACATATCATTTATTTTATTTTCCGCAGACAATCTCCTCGGATATCATTATTAACCTTAAAGTTCCCTATACACGTACTTCCCAAATACACAAAAACATTTTATTTTTTCTCTGTATGTTCCTTATGTAATGAATATACAACATAATTATGTGACTGTCTAAAAATAATTACAGTAAGTCCAAGGTAATTTAAAGACGTGTGATAAAACAGACGTCAACCAAAGGTCACATGTATATCTAATAACATTAACATACTGACATAAGTTTTGTAAATAAAGCTTGATTGATTAATAAATTAACTCTATATATTAATATTTATTACAGGAAAGACTTGGACAGAACGTTCGAGATGGAATCATCAAAGCAGGACCGGCAGTACAAGTTCTTGGCTCAGCGAAAGCACTGGGTTAATGCTTTTATCCAAAATGCGAAATACAAAAAACTGAGCCAAATATATTTGACTCACTGGGAATTACCACCTGATATTGAATAGTGTTAACAACTTCATTATTTAAACAATATTATGTATTATATTTTTTTTATAATGTAAGACAAAGATTTTGATTAAGGATATATTTAAAAGTATACGCTTACTTACTTACCATCACGCCGTTTCTCCACAGGGGTAGGAAGATAGGAAAGAGCACCACACTCCTCTAATATTTCACACGATGTCTAATTTTCCTCTTTCTCAAAATAAGGTCACTTTCCGTAACAAATCATACATCTTTATAGACTCTGCAAGTATTGTGTGGATTATTCATAAATGTGGATAAAATAATGTGGATTATTATATTTGATGTTAATTTTCCGAGGCCTGGTTGAGTGACTACAATAATGTACATATTAACAAAATTTTTAAAAATTATTTATTAACTAAAATATTTATGAATCAAAAATAAATGTAAATATGAAATAATTATAATACGAATATAAATAAAAACAAAACAATTTTAAAAACATATTTATTGATTGTTTTTTAAATCTATATCCCTTCTTCCTCTAAGCATGTAAGATGATGAAAAAATATTCTAAAGAATTTATATTAATTACTCAATAAATTTATAATTTATTACACAAAAGTTCGAAAAATTTATCCATCTAATAGTACCCATCTGCAAATGTTATGATTTGGTTTAAATGATTGATTGGGTTTAATATTAAATATGTTATCCATTTAATTGTATGGCAGTTGATGTTTTCTCGGTAAATGATGCTTTATTGATGATAAATTGTTCGTAATATTAAAATTAAAAAATAAATATGAGTAAAAAAAATTAATTGTATATCAGATGATTGTCTGTTGTTTGCCATCTATAATTTTAATTTTGTTTAAATATTCGCCGCAGTTAGGAGCATCTTTAATGTTTGATTAGAGATTAAAAAATTTTGCTCTTATACTATGCCTTTGGGACAATTTTTATTCTAGTGTTATCAAGTTGCTTGGCATAAAATATATTTGTATTGTCAATTTTGTACCTATATATAACTCAAAAACTTTTTTGTGCCTTTGTGGATATCCAAAAAGCGTATGACAGAGTGATAAGACGAAAGTTATGGAGGTTTATTCTGAATATGGGGTGAAAAGTAAGCCCATACTTGCAAATAATGAGGCATGCACATCTTGGTTTGATATAACAAGAGGTGACAAACAGGGATACGCAATGTCACCACAGCTTTTCAACCTGTAGGTATATGGATAATTCTATGAAAAAACTAAAGAAACTAGAACACTAAAGGAACTAGAACTACTGAAGCAGCTACATTGGCTTCGCCTGCCGGAGCGCATAAATTTCAAACTCTCCCTGATGATGTACAAAAGTCTTCAAAGAAATGCACCATAATATTTGATGGACTTCTGAATCCCAGATAATATCACTGGAAGGCGGCTCACACGACAGTCAGCCAATCGAAGGCGCTCTGCAAGCTGATAGTGGCAAGGATACCTGGAGCCACCAAGTTTGCGGAACGTGCTTTCAGCATTGCGGGGCCAGACATGTGGAATCAGCTGCTTCCAGTATTGTGATCCATGAAAAATCAAGAATTTTTCTAGAAGAGGCTAAAAACTCACTTCTTCAACATGTCACATCTGTAAAGCGCCCTTGAAGCGTCTTTTACCTAAAAACGGCGCCATAAAAATTATCACAAACATAACATAAACATAGAAATAGGTGCGAAAATGGACGGGCTCATCATACCCTGCTTACTATGTATGCATGGAGAGTAAACTTCTGATGAATGTCAGCAAATCGAAAGTGATGGTGTTCGCGAAAGACAAAAGTGACTGTGGGTGATTTAATTGGAAATTAAATCACACACAGTCAAAAAAAGTGAACGAGTTCGTGTATTTGTAAAGCATGTTTAGTAGAGACGGCAAGACTAAGAATGATATCGAAAGGAGAGTACTGCGGGAAACAAAGTAAATGGCGATCTGAATTCAATCATGGCAATTAAGAATCTGCCAAAGAAAGCAAGACTAGCGGTGTATAATGGTGTTCTAGTGCCAACTCTGATGTATGGAAGTGAAGTGAAAATATTCGGTCTCTAGAGTAAGGAATGTACAAATTAGAAGTGAATGTAAAGCTGGTTGTAGCGCGGTAGATAGAATAAAAAAGGATCTATGAGATGGTTTTGTCACGTGGAACGTAATTTTGGTTGAGAAAATATATGAGGCGAGTGTTGAAAGCCGAAAAATAGAGGGCGACCGCGAAAGACCAGGCACGACTCTACAAATATTGAAGGATGGTCATGTTCAAAGCCTTAACAATCGTAGAGAGAATAGGTACAAGTACATGAGAATATCGTCAATACATGAAAAAATATATGAATGTACCCGAAGCAAATGTAGTGTGTCAGTATAAAAGGATATGGCATTCTATTTTCTTTGCCTACCCCCGCGGGGAAACGGTGTGATAGATATATAGTTAGTTTCTGTATATGCAATGCTACTGTCGCAACCGGTGGTCAATCGAAATTCATTAGAATGAGAGAAACAAATTCGTTTGACTTGGAAAAGAAATACCTACTCATTTAAGACTAGCAAATCAAACAAGACATTGAATGCATGCATGGCGAAAGAAATCTTTTCCTTTTCCCGTTCCATTTATTCCTTTTTATGCAGTGTCGTGATTATTATTTATTTTCATTTATTTTTTGCTATTTTTTGTACACTTCATTTTTTATTTTTTGTACTGTTATTTTCTAAATTATTAATTTTTATTATCGTTCAACTTTTTTTTAATTCATTATTTTTTTATTATTCATTCTTCATTTTTATTGTTTACCAGCTTCCAGGAAACTTCGTTGATCATACTTAAAGGAAATTGATTAAATACATGCTTTATATACCTATTAAATAACGTATTGTTTGTTTCTTAAAAATAAATATATGAATATGAAATAGGTATGATATAAAAATTTACGTTTCATAAATGATTCCTATTATTGGGAACACTTGGTTCTTGAAAAGCAATCAATCTTCGTTAAAGGGGATTCTCGGGATTCCCGTCTAAAGTTTGTTCTTCCCCCAAACGGTACAGCGAATGATGCAGATGTTCCATACAGGTATATAAATGCAGCATCCCATCGATGACTATCATCAGTATCCATCAAGTTATCGAGAGAGTAACTTGAGACTTTTACTTTTCAATATATAACTATTATTGAAATCAATAAACAAAATGCGATTTTTTGCAAAATTTTTCTCTATATTCCTGATCATCGTGTTCGTGGCTTCACAGGTTTCTACATCACCTGTTCCTGAACCGAAATGGAAGTTCTTCAAGAAAATCGTAAGATATTATGGTTTTTAAATTTAAATTTAAATCGGGAAAAAAAATTTCTGCACACTGAAAAATAATATTTGTATAACAATTTATAAAAAAGTTACAAACATTTTATTTTTATATGCACACATATACTTACATATTTTTTTGTTTTTCCAGGAAAGGCTGGGGCAGAATATTCGAGATGGGATCATAAAAGCAGGTCCCGCAATTTCTGTTCTAACAAGCGCTAAGGATTTGACAAAAGGATGATATGGAATTCGTGAACATAAAAATGTTTTAATTATATTATGTATCTATCTACTCGAAAATATTACATTTTATGATATAATGAGCGAAAGACTTATATTACGGTTAAAATTATGTTAAATTAAGTATTACATTTTAAGTATTATGACATAATAACGACGCTTTGCATTTAATGAACATTATATAATTTAGATTTTACTTAATAAAATGTGATAGTCAAAAAATTCTTATTGCTTATTCTTTGTATATCGTCTTTTCTCAGTGATAAATATAATTATTTAAATTTTTCACAACAATAATCTTCTATACAAAATATGAAGAAGGAGAAGTAATAACCTGTAAAAGAGTACTAAGGAGCATTGTTAAAATGTTTCACATTTTTAATTAGATACAATATTCGACTTATATATACTATCTGAAATGAGGTCTGCCAACAGACCCCTAAACTACACCACAACCAAACAATCAGACGGATCATGAATTGTACTATTGTCTGATATAGACTACGGTCATCAAAGTTTTTGTGTGTCCTAGACTTTCTATTTATGCTACACTAATAACATAAAAAATAAATATAATAAACACTCACAGTAAATAAAATCCATCTTAATTAATTAATTAATAATATAGTAGCATAAATAATTAGTAGAGTAGCTTGTTGGTCTAGTGATTGGGACACATGCCTCGTGATATAAAGGTCGCGGGTTCAAATCTTACTCCAGACCAGCAAGTTAATCCTATTTTTATAGCACAAGCAGTTTAGCTTAGTTTGAAAATAGTAAAAATATTGATGTGACACGTATTTCTTTAAATCTATATAGATATTATATATATTCTATATATAATATATATATATATATGCACCTACATGCACATAGACAGATAAACTTTGTATTAAGTTATGATTAGGTATATAGCACTCCTAGAACAACATCGCTACCGATTGAACAACACAAGACCGAAAAATGTCGGTTTTTACCTGTGAACGCCAAATCAACTACCTGGTCGGTATTTATGATACTGTAAGACTGCCATATCCTAGATAGTAATATATGTAAGCTAAATGAATTATTTTTATTGCAATATTGAATATTTTCAAGATATATCCTAAAATATTTCCTTTCTTCCTAAAATCCAACTTAAATTCATAAATCAACCTATAGCTTTTTTCAAAATAATTCAATACTTCATTATCAAATTAGCTTTTATTACCGTTTTATTAAATGACTCGCATATGTACCTATACAATAAGAACTGAGGCTCCCTCATCAGACTCAAGAGCTATTCTTCACTGATGAGGTCTACATGACTACAAAGTATTTAAAAAATGTTAATTTGATATGTAAATGTAGAAGAATTTTATTTGTACCATATATTAAATAAAAAATATAAAAAATATGGAACAGTTCAAAAACTAAGGTATATATAGCTGTAAATCAAAAACCATATGTGGGGTATAAAAATATTTTGAATGCAGTCACCAAGGATTGCTAATTTAGATTGTACTGAATTATAGATTTTAAATATCTTTTCCTTCAAAATCATGTTTCCTATAAATTAAAAGGCTGTGTTTCCTATAAAACCTCAACTTCAGTACATACTAAATCAATAATCCTCGATGATTACATTATTTTTTTTAGGATATTGCTGCTTTTGCTTTTATACCCCACATATATTATGAATACAGCATCAAGGTGGTTTAGTTTAAGGATTAATTAGTGTTGAGACGAAGAAATAAAAGTCGACAACTTCTTTCAAAGTGCGATTAAGTCTGAACTTGACCTTTTAGATTGCGATGGTCTTGTTCTAGGGGTACGACATTACTTTTCCCTGAAAATCGACTTTCGTCAAAAATCGCATAGATAGTTGTAAAAATTCTATATCACTTATATCTTTATATAAAGAATAAGTTCTAAACTATTTCATATATTTCAATCATACAAATTAATCATTTGGGGTATATTTAATATTTTACGTATCTACTTTTTTTAAACTGTAGTAGTTCAATTTGTGATGCATTTTAGTTAGAAGACTTACCGATTCTTAATTTTTATTTTATGAAAACATAATATAGATTCAGAAGGATCAAACTAATAGTTTTTTTAACATTAATATCATTAACATATTTCACCATTGATTTTTATTTAAACCAAATGGACTACAATGTTTAATAGTAGTTAAAATTGCTTTGTATGTGAAGACAATAATTTTTAGCAATTGTACAATTAAATTAATTATGTAGTCTTGATATTTTTAAATAATATAAATTCTTAAATAGTAATAAATTTGTAAAATAAATAAAATGAAATTTATAAATATATTTATATAATATCCAAAACAATATCTATGCATTTATTTCATAATCTGTATAAAATATTTATTTATTTATTTAGCGCCCTTGTGGGCTTTTACAATATACAATATTTTTTTTTAATAAATAACATAAGACAGTTAAAATAATAATACACTTAAAAGTTACAATAATAATAGTTAAAAGGTAATAATAATAATAATAATAATAATACAAAAAAACATAAGAAAAACATAAAAACATAAGATAAAATAATAATAAAGTTAAAGGTACAAAGAATAATAGTTAAAGGTAAAACAGAAAGATTTATTGTTCATTTCCATTTCGTTGGGATGTAAACAATTGTATCAGCTTTGTCCTATAAACAGTTATACTATCAGCAAAATATCAGCCGCCTCTGCATGTTCATTCCCTCATGAGTGTAATCTGGGAATTACAGAGTTTGCTAATGCATTAGTTCTGACATTTCCACTATAATAGAATAATGCACTGTGTCTTGATGACATAAATATGAAGTATATCTATAGAAAACCTTCTTCCTCGGTGATTATTATAACTCTATCTCTATTTTTCTCATCTCTAACACTATTTTAATGAAATAAATATAATAATCAAGATTAAAACAGAGTGGACAATCGCTGGACGAATTCAGTCATTCAGCGATACCCGAGAAGAATCAAGAAGCCGACAACTGCACTAAAACGCTGACTGATGAAATCATAAAATTCTGTGGAAATACATCGCAGCAAATAACAATGTACAGCAGTGAAAAAAAAGCAGCTGATTATTATGATGATGATTGTATACTTCGATTAATTAGTTTGGTTATAACAGGCGTGATTTGTTTCGCTATTGCTGGTATGTCCCAACACTTAATGCCATCAGTGCCGGGTGATTAGTTACAATCCAAATTAAATATGATTTATTAAAAGGTCGGGATTCTTTTCTTTTCTTAATCTTAATAATAATAATAATAAATCTTTTGTCTATTCCCGTAATTAACCAACTGTTTTCTACCAGAATAGTCAATACTTTATTTGTTTTCAACACAAAAAACTGGTTCATTGTTCTCCATGACTGCATATTTCAACCATTTTCTCTAATTTTTCTTTTCAAGTTGCTTCTTGCGCGAACTGTTATATCAGTTGTTTTTTTTTATTATTATTCATTTGAGTATATAACTTTTTAAATAATACAGGTATGGTATATTTTATGGATAATTCTTTCTTATAAAATATATGTCTCTGTTACGTTAAGTTCTATAATTTTATTGTTAAATCATATTATACCTTCATATTACTTTTTACATTTTTCTTGATGTTATTTGTTAATTTTGTATGTAAAAACTTACTTCAATGAAGATTTCCATGAAACTATTGGATACCATGATTTTATTAGTAATTAAAAGATTATTTTGATCATGTGGAACAATTCATGTTTCTAGATAAAAGCGTGGGTAAGATTTTATGCCAAAGTAATCCATGGAATTCCCAACGTCATGCAAATCATTAAGAGTTTCATTAATCAATAAAATAGGGGATCCACTCTGATATAAAATATATGCAACTTATTATACATACATTACGGGCAATAAAAATTTGCCCATGTAAATTTTATAATCGAATTAATATTAATGTCACGACGATGCACGTATAATATTTTTAATAAATGGTCGTTAATCTTTATCCATCATACTTTCAGATTACTTTAATCATGTGGAATAGCTCGTGTTTCTAGATAAAAGTGTGGGTAAGATTAAATCAAAAATTCATTCATGAAATTCCTAACGTCGTACAAATCTATAAAAGTTTCATTAATCAATAGAAATATTAAAAATATGCAACTTATTTTTCATACATTACCGGGAATAAGAATTTGCACGTTTGCAGTAAATCTAATTCTCATTATAACGACGTTTTTTATAATAGTAAAGGTGGCATTCCGTTCTTGGCGACCGCGACCAAGCGAGCAAGCGACCATGGTCGCCGGTCGCGGTGCGACCCACACGACCATGGCACGCGACCCATACTTAAGTTCAGTGTTTCTGCAGTTACTAGACAGCAGTTGTGTTCCAAGTATTATGTCGGACGTTTTAATTACGAATAGAAAAAGACTTATAAAGCAGTTATTGGAAGACGAAGAAGAAGATGATATTCTTATTATGTTAATGTCAGTGCCTCTGGAATAGAGGATAAAGATCGACTCAATTTTCACTTCGCGAGAAGAAGAGGGGTGCTTTATAGGTAGATGCGTATATAGGTGGATTTTTAGCAATTAATTCCACCAATACCTCGTCCTCGTGCGAAGAAAACACCGCCATTTTTATGTAATTGTCGGGTGCAACGCGCGACAGCACTGCCTCCGGTGCGACCGGGTCGCGGTCGCCAAGTCGCTCGCAGGCCACGCCCACCGGTTGCGCGACGCTACCGCAGGCATCTGTCATACTAAGCGCTTGTTCAGACACAGCGGGAACCGTGCCGTTTCAGAATCGCATGAGATCCGTGCGGGTCTCATTTACCTAGGTTTGTATGTGATCGTTCAGACACAACCGTGCGGTTAGTCAACCGCTGCGGTGCCCGCAACCCAACCGCTAGAAAATAGACCCGCACGGCGCCCGCACGATCCTATTACTATGGGGCCTTACGAGAGCGTCCAGTCGCGTTGCGGGCACCGCACGGTTTCATGTCACAACAGGAGCACGCGTGGATTATATTCTCTTTTCTATGGTTATGGATCGCTTTGACACTGAATTTTTTATTGATGAAGTGGAGAAAAGACCTGTAATATGGTAGAAAAGACCTGTAATAGTGTGCGGATTACTCAAATATGCCAAGAACCAAGCTTGGCAGGAGTTGGTGAAGATATTTGGAAATGGTAGAAAAAAAGAGTATTTTAGAGAAGTAAGTATTTATTCACCAAAAATGAACTGACATATTTGTGATATTTATGTGTCTTGCCATGAAACACAGCGAATATATCTCTGATATTCAAAGATGGAGAACGGCACCAGAACTGTCAAACTGACGTTTATTTTCGCGCGCACAAATCGCTTATTAACCGCGGCTGTGTGAACAGATGACACAAACCGCGTGTTTTGAAACGCGATTCTGAAACTGAACGGTTCCCGCTGTGTCTGAACAAGCGCTAATTCATACGAAGCGGTGGGTCGCGGTCGCGGATAGCGGTCGCTGGTCGCGGTCGCTAAGAACGGAACGCCACCTTAAGACAAAAATAAAGAAGAGGCGTTCGCGTAAAGTTTCTAGATGAAATGTCCAAACATCTGTCAACGATTAAGGTTGACGAAGAAAAAATATAATATAATAGCGGTAAAGGCTAGATTTTTATGCTTCATTACTATTCTGGGTACAGGGCCGATAATATTTTTAATAAATTGGTTACCACCCTTACAAATACATTTTTTATATAATTGCATATTTCTGTTCTAACCAAAAGAAATTTAAATTTAGATATGTAATTAAAATACATCATCGAAATTAACGCTAACGTAAATTTTGGAAAAAGAATCGAAATTAAATAGTTATGTAACAGAATATTATGATATATTGAAATCTGAGTAGTATGATCTATTTGTGATAGGAGTATTACGATATTTTTAGTTCGATTTTTACGTTTATTTCATTTTTGTTTCAAATTTATGTTTACATAAAAGTCACCTTTCAATGCATGCTACAAATAAAATAGTGAAAAGTTACATAAAATTGTGAAACGATGTCTTTTACGTGCAGGTATGCATCGAATTTGTCATCGAATAGCTTTAAAAGATAGTTCTTCGTCCTACACACATGTAGAAGTGCAGGTATGGATCGACTTTGACATCAAATAGCTTTCAAAAAAACAGTTTTTCGGCCAAAATTTGTTACCATGAGCTAAAACTAGTATACCACTTTGATAGTTAATAAGTGCAGTAATGTTTTGTTGGGGAATGAGCCAAATCTGAGATATTTGGTAAGTCTGAAAAAGAAATATCGGATATAATATTAAGATTGAGACGATTCTCAACGTTAAGAAAATTTGAAACAAAATATGAAAACTAATCTTATTTCACTCACGGCGTAACTCTGCCTGTTATCAATAACCGCAGCTCTCGAATATTTTTCTTAGGGGAAACTAAAATATAAATTCCTCAGTAATTCATACGCGGAAGGGTTGTTAACTTAGTGCACTAAAGTGCGGTTGATAATGTCACGCATCATAGGACAGATTGGGCTTTGACCGAGTATTGAAGCAGAAAAAGACGGGGAATGATGAAGTGTCTTGCCAAATCTGTGCCTCCTAGGATAAAAGGACTATGATGATGATGATAAATAGAGTGTTAAAAAAAACTAAAGCCATTATTATTTCAAAAAGGGTGGACACATTGATAGTTTAACTACTAAATATAATATACTTAAACTTATAATTTTTTTTTACTGATTGCTATAATTTTTTAATTGTAATAAAATTGATAAATAAGTGGAGGTTCAACACATAATTAAATATTTTTTTGTTTTTTAATAATTTAAAATATTTTTTTGTAAGAATGCAAAAATAAATGGCCGGTACTGTACGAGATGAAGTATCTGAACCGATAAGTTAGAAATTGTGAGGTCACAAATGCATAATACGTCCAGTAAATATAAACATATAGCTCTGTTTAAAAGCGGGGATTCCATCACTTGGAATGGATGCTGTGTTGTATCTGTATAAATACTCCATTTCTCTTCCATTCGGAATCACAAAACTTTGAAGTTTCATCGCATTAGTTTGGATTCAAACCATATATCGGTTTAGTAAAACCGTCGAGTCCGAAGCAAATTTAATCAAATAAACATGAACTCTTCAACTAAATTCTTCGTCGTCTTTCTGGTGGCTATGCTGGTGGCTTCCGAAGTATCGCAAGTGTCAGCATCACCTGTTCCGGAGCCAAAGTGGAAGGTCTTCAAGAAAATTGTAAGTAAATATTTTTCTGTAAAATAATAGTTCTTTTGATTTTAATCTCATAAGGAATGATTCAATTTAATTTTTATCATGCTTATACAAATGTCATAGACATTTTAAAATATTCATTACGTTGAAAATTTGTGTGCAATATGATTTTTTTTAAATGTTTCTCCAGTAGGTTATAATAGTATTAAGTGTTGTAATGGTATGAAATTATCTTATTTTTACTAATGAAAACATAATTTATTTTTCAATGACAGTATTCATTGTATTAATATACAAAGAAATAGTCTATTTTCGGGGCAATTTTAAAATTATTAATTAAAATTCAATATATTGAAGATTAATATAAAACGATAAATAATATTTATTATTTGAATCAGTATATGTATTGATTCGGAATTATTAAATGTTTTAATTTTTTCATACTTTATTTATTTCAGGAAAGACTTGGGCAGAACGTTCGAGATGGAATCATCAAAGCAGGACCGGCAGTACAAGTTCTTGGCTCAGCAAAAGCACTGGGTTAATTAAGGCGCGCGCTTTCGTCCAAACTACAGAGATAAACGCTTATTTAATATACCACCTAAAAATATTTATTAATAATGTAGTTCTTATACTACCGTATTAAGACAATGTGTCGTATTATATTTTTACGTTTGTGTTAATACCAATCTTTAATCATAATATTTTTAGAGAATGTTTCATATAAATTATGTTTAAATAAAAAAAATATTTAAAACAAATTCTTTTATTTATTTCAATAATACATCTTACTTTACCACAAAAAAATACAAAATATATATTTATGGTAAAATTAACCCACTTAAAAACGAAAACTTTGTGTAATTCATTTATTGGTTTTACAAATAAAGATTTGTAAACAATGTTATAATCATTAGAAATTATAAAAAAGTACTTCAGTTTACAAAAGTTCTAGTAGTGCTGAAAAAATAAAATAATTCAATCTTCATATAATAATAAGCAGAAAGCAAGTGCTTTGATTAATTAAATTTATTTTTAAATTTTACGTCGACCGGTTTTTATACTGCTCTTTCTATGTCATGTGGAATACGGTATGTATGGAACGGTAGTGATGTTTTTAATTGGTAAAAAAATTTAATATTCATGGTTTTTATGATTTCTACCAACCTACTTTGCTTATGTGCAAAATTTCAATCATGTTAATTTTTTTCCAAAAGCCCTTCTCTCTACATAAAAATAAAGTATAGCTAAAAAATCAGAAAAAGTATGACAATTGAGGCTCGTAAACTATATTTTGTTCTAATATACGACATGATAATATGATTTCTATAATAATACAAAATGCGGGACTTTCCTTGAATTGAAGCTAGCAAGAAAGAAAAAAGGCAAAACAAATCAAGTCGACAAAAAATCGCTTAAATAAATTTTCAATGTAAAAATATATTAAGTATATTGAACAACCAATATGGAGTAAGTTTTATTATTATTGACAGTATATTAGATACTTTGAAGCTCGTGTCTCTAGATAGAAGCGACGTAGCGAACCAAAAACAAACTGCGCATATTTTATGACACCAGAACTCAGCATTGGGGAGTTTTTACTCCTCATACAGTCAAGTTTTACACTTTAATATCAAGATAAAATATTATGAATTGCAATTTTCGGTATCCGGCTCGTGAATAAATTTGGTATAACTTCTTCATTGAAATAATAGAAAAAGATTTTAGTACCTACCTGCAGTAATTATTTTAAAAATATTTTCTTAGGAAATAAATTATTTTAAGGAAAATTTAATATTTTTGTGATGGTTTAATTTTTATGAAATCACATAAAATTTATTTTATTACACTATACAGGGTTATTTGTAAAACATTAGTAACCTTGCAGGACTATATTATCCTGCCTTGATTATGAGTCGAAAATGTTCAAGCTATTATGACCTAATAATCATAATCAATAGTTAAGGAGATATGCGACATAAAAGTTTGCATTACTTTTTCAATATTTCTGACTTATTTTTTGTAAAACGTTGAACTTTCATTACAGTAACTCATATTAATTACGAAAAATTCATTGGTTTCAATACAAGTTAAATAAAATGATAAAAACCCTGAAAAAATTCCAATTGGAATGTTTTCCATTTGGAATTCAAAGGTTTTTATCTTTTTATTTGACTTGTATTAAAAAGGGAATGAATTTTTCATATTCAATATAAGTTACTGCAATGATAGTCCAACGTTTTACAAAAAATAAGTCAGGAATATTGAAAAAAATATGTAAACTTTGATGTCGCATATCTCCTCAACTATTGATATTAGGTCATAATAGGTTGAACATTTTCGACTCATTATCAAAAAAGGAATATAGACCTGTGAGGTTATTAATGTTTTTCAAATAACCCTGTATATATCAACAATGTTTTGCAACAAATATTAAAAATATGATATATTTTTAAGTGGCTTTCGAGTCTGGATGTGAAAATGATCACTGGCAGATCAACTTTGGTCGCCAAAGAACCCAGCATTTATCACATCCATCTTCCTATTCACTCCACCGGCAAGCTCAGTTGATAGACATCACTCGGGGGCGGTTCTATGCTTACCGTGCGCCGGTATGTCTCTCAGGTTATGGATTTATATTGAGTGATTTGTTGGTGTAGTGGTCATCACGCTCGCCTAGTGATCTGGTGGTCAGTGGTTCGAGCCCCCTTCCAGGACACACCAAGTTAGTCCTATTTTCATAGCACAGGCTTTTGGCTTAGTTTGAAAAGAGTAAGAACATTGATGCGACACGTGTTTCGTGTTCGCATCTATATTTCTAAGAAAAAACAAAATCTGCAAGTAACAGGAGTATAATTTTACAAATATTTTATTGTATCCTATTTGTTAAAAATTTACCCATAAAAACCAAGTTTTTATTATACTCGCTTTCTCATTTACTAGTTGAAACAGGTTTTGCGCTTACTCCACGCATCGGGCTCAAATCGGGCGACGCTACGAAAGGGAATAATAAAAACCGATAAAATTTCGAAAAATCCAAAATTGTACTATAATAATTAAAAAAAAAAAATTAAACGAAAATTTGTTAGATTATTTTTATCGTCGTCACGAGTCTGCCTGCAAAGTATCAGCTCGATTGGATCACGGGAAAGGAGTTAAAAATCTATCCAAAGTTTTTTCGGCAGACAAGCGACAAGCAAAAAAGCCGACAAGCAGACGCTACGAGTTAAAAGAAAGGGAGTAAAAAGCTAATGGATCTAATGGTAAGTTAGGAAATCAAATTGAAAAGTAATAATGTGCAATATCCAAAGTAGATTATATATTAATCTAAATTTAAAATACGGTGTAATAAAAAACACACCATTATATTAAATAAAATTATTTTAGACATGACCAAGTTAAATCTAAATCTAAACATAAATCATAGTAAAGTTAAAGCAGTGTCCTTCAATGCAGTGATTGTGGTTCTCATTGACAGGAGGTTTAGTGTAAATGGAAATAATATAAAATGAGAGCTTGAATGGATTGACAAATCATAAGTTTTTTATTTTATTTCTATAACATATAATTATAATTAAGTTCTTCCTGTCAGACGTGAAGCACAATCATCGTGATCCCTTATGAATTACATAAAAAATAGACAAAATATGATAGGTAAATTTAAATCTTTTAATTAAAAGAATAATAAATACATGTGTCGCCGCGGCAGACTCAAATTGAAAATGGCTAGATGCTAATAATAATTAAGATCTAAGCAATTGATTATTATAATTAGGATGATCATTTTATCCTAGGATGATTATCCTAATTAGAATAATCAATATTATATGACAATCATAATATAGATAAAGATGAATCATTTTCAATTTAAGATTGGAAACTGCTATTGTCCAGTACGTCGGTTGCTTCACAAATGTTAATGGTAACAATTCGTGCACGCCATGTTATTACTTATGCCTTGGATACTTCTGCTGATTGATTGATGTTTCCACCCGATCATGAATTCATGGCTAAAAAACGCGATGGGGCTTGAACCCCGGGCCAGCAAACCCGAAGGCGGCAACGATAGCGATGTTGCTATCGCCGAGCTTGCATCACCCGTCAAAAATACAGTACGTATAGGATTTAGCAAAGACGTGAATCGTTTCATGTTCTGCCTAATCGTCAGCGTTTAGAATAGTACATTTTACTAATAGTACAGGGGAAAGATAAAAAAATGTTCAAATATTTTGATAAAAGTCGTTATTAATATTTCATGGGTGTCGGCTATAAACAGGTAAATACTTATTCTTAAGGAACCGGCATGTAAAATTATTATTTTTGACGGTTTACAGCTAGTGTTGTATAACCTTGTTGCTCGGTTACAAGGTTATCGCAATTTTGCGTTTGTCACGAGCATTAGACATCCATCTCGGAAATGCTTCAGCAGAAAGCCCTAGTCCTATCCCAATTAGGCAATCAAAGTAGCGTAGTGCTGCATATAACACAAAATATGAAATGCGCAGGAACAAAGGTTTGACATTGCAGTTAGAAATGGAACCTTAAAACAAAAAAAAAATAGTATGGACACACATCGTATGGAAGATGAAAAAAATTTAATTTACCGGGTTACAATAATATGTGAAGATTACTGTAAAGGTACACAGGCTTACTTTGAGCAAGCTCAATAGCATGTTCAAAACTAGCATGCTCTAACAACTGTACATACTTGCTCGTTATTAGCGTGCTTTTTTAGTTTTTATAATTTTTATTGTAAGATTTGAATCATTCATGTTTTTTAATAAACATTATTTCTTGCTATATTATAGCGGTGACAGAGTATTTCACAGACATTCGTGATTCCATATTAAGTCATGAAAAGTATTATTTTTTCATCTCCCCAACGCACCATATTTGTTTTATCTGTCGCGGACAGAGAAGATCGCATTGATAATAATCGATACTAGCCGCGAATAACATAAGCATGCTCATAAGCAAGCCTGTTGACACATGCTCAAAAGATACCCCTTCTTGTGGTGAATGACATTAGCATACTAATAAATCAACTGGCGGTTGATTTTTGAGCGTGCTAGTAATGAGCATGCTCGTACACATAGGTTACTAAATAGCAATGGCTCAAGAAGCTTAATAGTGCACTAATAAGCATGTGTATCAGTACCTTAATTACAGCGGTTCCGTGTTTTACAAGCCTCGACAACTGACGATTTCGAAATGGTCTGTGGTCAACTCGATACAGACGCGCCTGTAATGGTTTTTTCACACTTCACGCTGACTAATAGCCATATCGATATCGATGGCACGTGCGCAATTTGACGGCCAGTGCTACCACATCAAATCAGACACCTACCTCATTCTTATAATTAATTAATTCTCTAAACACGACTTTATAAATGAAGTGGGGCACGTTTTTTTAAACGTGACGATTCTTTCATAAAAAATAAAGGTATCACTGTCATCGTATCGTTTTGAAAAATTAAGACGTAAAAAATGCCTGAAAATTAATGCACCTTACCCTGATGGATCGATTTCTCAACCACAATAACCATAACCATAATTTTCGATATAACTCGCTCACTAATTTTTTTATGGAAGGACTAAATTTTCTTTATTTCATATTTCCTCTTTCATCAATTTGCTTCTTTCAACAATGTATCAACAATTTGCTTGGTAAGTAAGTTCTTTTATTACCTTTATTCTATTCGCAATGCTATTATATATTGCGAAATGCAATAAATGTATAAATTGCTACTGTAATAACGATGATGAATACTCATTTATTAGAATGAGAAAAATGGATTTGTTTTACTTGGAATAAAGCCCAGCTAAGCAAACAAAATATTGCATATGCATGAATGTTAGTTAATATATAATATTTGTATAAGTTGATATGATATAAAAAATAGTTTGAATATTGATTCCTCGTATTGGGAACGATAAGTTCTCGAAAAACAATCAATCAACGTTGTAGACGATTCCGGGGATTCCCGACTAAAATTTGTTCTTCCCCCAAACGATGCAGCGAATGATGCAGACGTTTTATACGTGTTTGTAAATGCAGCATCCCATGGAGAACAGAATCAGCAGGGTCATGCAGTGATTAAACTTTTACGAAAACATTTATTTTGAATTTTTTTTTTAAATAAAATATATACCTATCTCGTAATATTTCTATCAATGTACTCACTCTACGTGCCTGAGTATCAGTATCTATCAGTATCCACGAAATCAGTTAAATAAATACTTAATACTCCTGATAGTCAGAAATTCAATATAATTTCAAACCTAAGTTTAAAAAATAATAATTAATAATAATAACCTCGTTTTTTGGTTTCTCAAGAAACAGAGTTGTGTTTGGGCCTGGTATATATTTTTTAGACAATCTGAAATAACAATCAAGTTATAGACTTTTAAAAATTGATTATAAAATTATTATTTAATTATAAAAAATAAAACTACATGCGATATTTTTATGTGTTCCATCATTAAGTGCCTCATTAAATATACTTCATTTGATTTTTTAGCACATTCAATAGTTAACCATGGCTATATAATTCCACAATTTTTGAATTGAGGGTAGAATTTTAGATACATACTTGGACTCTTTTTAACAATGTACAGGGTTTTTAAGAAAGTTTTTGTTTACCCCAAATATTAAAAATATTCGAGGCTACATTTCTGTATATAAGAGTTTTAATTCTTTTCATCAAACAATAGAATAATCAACAATGATCAGTGTAGATTTTATTCATGCTTTGAGCAATACTTTGACAACTCAATACTTGATAAATAATTTTGTCATTTTTTAGTTTTTAAGAATAATTTCTACCGTCCGTACACATGAGATTTTTTTAAAATTAATTTTCATTCCATTTCGATGAATTTTGTGAAAATAACGAGTTGTTTTTTGGTTTCAAAATTTGTTATTTTATTTTTATATACATTTTTTGGACAAATTTAACTTATTTTGAAATATGTGTTACGCTAAATTTTATAATTTCAGTATCAAACCTTACTTTTATATTACTTATTTCATTCTTCTTAATATTATATGTCAAAATGTCACTTCATTGAACAGTTCTAGGGAAAAATTAAATATCAGCAAAGTACTGTTTTGATGACTGTATAAAGTAGTAATTCAGCGGTTATTTTTATCACGTGGAACAATTCGTGTTTCAAGATGATGGGGTAAGAATTTGTTCCAAAGTAATTCATGTAATTCGCAACGTCATACAAATCAATGAGAGTTCAATAATCAATAAATACAGGGAGGTCCCCTCTGACATAAGATATATGCAAAGTATTAGACATACATAACCGGTCATAAGAATTTGCCCATGAAAACGTCACGATGATTTCTATATAATATTTTCCAAAAAATGGTTGTTACCCTTCTTCTCCATATTTTCATATAATTATTCATACATTCAAGTTCATCGCCTTGTCCTAGAAGGGTCGGGGCCTAAAGATCTACAATGTGTTTCCACGTTTCCCTGTCTTGCGCTGCTTCTGTATGAGTCAACCAGTCTAGACCCATTCTGTTTTCGTACACATTTTTCTGTTGCTTCTCCCAGCTTAATCTGGGGTGACTCACTGGTCGCCTTCCTTCCGGGATTGCCAGGAGGATTCTTCATGGTATTCGTTCCTCTGGCATTGGCAAGACGGTTGTTGTTTTTGGGCGTGCTTGACAGCGGCACGTAAGCCGCGGTAGCGAAGGTCAGGTTGGCCAAGCCAGTGGTAATTCGACAGCGAAGAATCTGGAAAAGTTCTTACGTAGCGAAATAAACCGAAGCGAAATAAGACGTTCGGAAATTGGGTTGAATGTTCTATTGAATAGTGTATAAAGTGCTTAAGTGATTATAAAGTGTCTATTTACGAGTGATAAATTTATAAAATAGTTAATTTAAATTAATTTAAGAATAAGAATAAGTTATAAAATACATAGTGTTAAGTGACCTTGTACGTTTGATCAATTAATTAATTGGTAATTAATAAATCCATTATTGAATTCCAGTGTTTTTATTAATTCTTTCTAATTGTTAAGTGACCTTGCACGTTTGATTAATTAATTAATTGGTAATTAATAAATCTTTTATTGAATGCCAGCGTTTTCATTAATTCCTCCTGCAGCCACGACACGTGACAGAAAACAATGCACTGTTAAATTTTTAATAAATTGTTTATCACTTTTATTAATAATATTTTGAGATATATATGTACGTATTTTTTTCATTTAAGACTAGTTTTTGTTTGGATCATAGACATAAATAATGTAAGACATTATAATAATGTAAATATTTGTTTCAGCATTCCTTTTTAAGATAAATTTATGTTAAAGGTGGCATTTTTAAACATTTTAATTACTGTGCATACTTTGGGTTTAATAAACTAGCAGAATTCGTTTCGTAAATAGTGCTTTTAAAGTTTTCTTTAAATTGTTTTAATATTTATTATGACTTAACGATCTAAACCTGTATCGTTTAACATCGAAATAGTGAAACGAAGACTTCAAAATTCAGGTATGCGTTGACGAATAGCTATTAAAAAATCACTTATTCGGCCTACACATAAGAAAAAGAGTATGAATAAAATACAAATATGAGTTAAAATTTTGGACAGTTAATGACTGGAGTAAAGTTTTGTGGAGGGATGAATCAAAAATTGAGGTGTTTGATTCTAGGCGAAGTTGTTCATTCGGTAAGGTCTGATGTTGTGTGTTAATGGGGAATAACCTTTGGTAAGGCATGCTCGGGATTATTTTATGACTCTGGATTGGGGATAATGTCAAGATTAAGGGAATTTTTATTTCAACCCTCCAACTGTTTTCAATCAAAAATTCGTCATAAAAAAATCTTAAATATAAATTGAGCACTGCTTAATTCGCAGATTTGATGTTTATGTAATGCATCAAAGTGAGGTTGATAAATTGTCATGATAAACCACGAAAAAATTTATTAAAATACAGATTGGGCCTCGGGCCTATATTGCTATACTAGTACTGAAGCGGCAGAAGCCAGGTAAAGATGGAGACGCGCCTGCCGAGTCTTTGGGCCTCCGACCATGTTAGGATAAAACACGAAGATGATGTTGATGATGATAAATAATATTCTCTAATTATGTGTTGCAATTATTATTTTTTATTACAATTTTTTTTTCACAATTATTATTTTTTATTATTTTTTTTTAAATTTAAAGTTGAAGAAAAAGAATTACTATTTTAAACAGGATGCATACATTGATAGTTGAGTTTTAAATATAATCTGAAACATAAAATTCTTTGACTGATGGTCATAATGCCATATCTTCAAAAAATATTTCAGAGAAAAAAATATATTTTCTATAAGTGGGTAGAAGAAAATGGCCGGTTATGTACGCATAAAATCGAGATGACGTGTTCTAACTGATAAGTTAGAAATTATGAGGTCAGAAATGCATTACGTCCGGTCAATATAAACATACAGATTCGTTTGAAGACGGGGATTCTATCGGTCCGTGTGGATGCTGTCCAGTTTCTGTATAAATACTCCATTCCCTTCCAGTCGAAATCAAAACGCTTTGAAGTTTCATTAAGTACGTTTGAATTTTAACCAAATATCCGTTTCGTAAAGTCGTCTAGTTTGAAGCAAATTTATTAAATCAAATAAAAATGAACTCTTCAAATAAATTCTTCGTCGTATTTCTGGTGGCTATGCTGGTGGCTTCCGAAATATCGCAAGTGTCAGCCTCACCTGTTCGAGAGCCCAAATGGAAGGTCTTCAAAAAAATTGTAAGATATAACTTTCCGTCTTTTTCTTGATAATAATTATTTAAATCTCAGGCAAACGATTCCATGAACTATTTTTGTTTTTAACCTACATTAATTACCATTACACCGATTCCACAAGAAAATATTATGTTTGAGGTTATCTTAAAATACATAATAAAAGTGAGAACGATTAAAATTCATTAATTTGTTTGCAGAGTAATATAAAAAATACAAAAGTCTAATTTTTATTTGGATTGTTTCAATGTATTTTGTTTTTTTTATATTTGAATTATTCCAGGAAAGACTTGGCCAGAACGTCCGAGATGGACTCATCAAAGCAGGACCGGCAGTAGAAGTTCTTGGTTCAGCAAAAGCTTTGGGTTAATGCATGCCCTTTCATCCAATCTTCAGAGAAAAGAGCTAATTAAATTACTTTTAAGTTAGTTTACCCACGAAAAATGTTTAACTTTAATGTAGTTCTTATTCAATCGTATTGTAAAAACAATATTTCATAGTATAATGTATTATTGTTTATGTATTTATACCAAAGCCTAATCATAAAAGTGATAATGGGAGGGACTTCTCTCGAAACTAAGTAGTAATAAATAACTCTTATTGTGTATGGTGGTATATACAAAGTTTGAATCAAAATTATATTTTAGATTAAAATGTCACACCACGAAGTAACACACAAATCATTCAGTGATATCTGTTAAAGAATAAGTATTTTATGTATATTATATTAAAATAAAAAAATAAAAAATTCAATCATCTTTTTAAAAAATACACCTACTTTCATCAAGTTTTAGCACGCAAGAAAAGACCAAGAAAAATTCAAAAGTCTGGTTCTATTAACATATATCACGAAATTAAATTTTAATGATGGATAACTCCGCTTCTCTCCCTCCAACAAACGATAATTATTATATTAATAATATTGGTTTTACCAATAAATGCGTAAATGACGATACAATTTTACTTTATAAAGATGAATTAGATATGAAAAGATAAAAAAAATACCAATTATTTATTTCAGAATATTTTGAGTGTGTCCAAATTTTTTCACGAACACAATACTAGATACTAGAACACAATACAGGAGGACATCATGGTGAATGTTACAATAATGTAATAATGTTACAAAATGCAACCTTCACTAATTCCATTTATGATAGACTACCACATCTATCAAATTTAGGAAGTTGTATAAATGTGTGAGTTGTATTTTTACTACCGCCACCTGCAGTTAAAAGCTTTTTCTTTCCCACAATCCAATACAAATGTCACTATTATTAATCAGATATCTTTATTTTGATTGGAGTTTTTAAAGAAATTTCCATCACATGTCTAGGTATATAATATTACACAAAAAATTTTCAATTTTGATTAATTTAACATTGAGCTTTTTCAATATACCTATGTAACAATATATTCTTCATAACGATAATATGTATAGTAGTATCCACATTTAGATTGGTGATATTTTATACAATGGGTTATTTCTTAGATGTAATTGGTTGGATATTAGATTTATCAGTAAGGTATTTATGATATTTCACAATTATTTAATATAATGTTAATGTTATTTTATGTTAATTTAAATGTCCCTTTCCTTTTCAAATGTGTGGTCAATCTTTAAAAGATAGGTAGAAAATTCAAAAAATTATTGATAGTGACGTTTCTTGAATTATTATTTATTTTCATATTGAAAGTACGTGCCGTTTTACCAACACTGTTATGCGGGACTGCCATTGCAATAATTGATTTCTCTTGCAATTGCTATTATTAGGCCCTATTAAGCTTTGTTGTGGCCACTGTCGGTAGTGATCATGGCCGCCCATGTCTTTGGAGTTGATAAAATACTAAAGGGAGTCATTGAAGTAACGTGCTGTATTTCTTATGCAAGGTCTCGGAAAGAAGAAATAGTAAAAGTGAATACGACCAGCAGATCTGAATTATACACGACAGTTAAGAGAGTACAATAATCTATGTCAAGTAGGGTTTTGAGGAAGGAAAGGAAAAAAGGGAATACCGAAATATTTATAAGAAATAAAATAAATTCTTTTAATTGTACATATGACTTTATTTTTCTTTTAATTGTACATATGACTTTATTTTTCATAAGCATTTGTATTTACCTTACCTACTTTCACCTTCGTATTTTCACTGTCCGAAAGTTCAATTTATGAAGAACAGAATTTTGTATTGAATATCGTGTTGGATTATTACATGTTTGAACAAACGTGATTTTTAAAAAATAAGTATATTTATAAAAAAAAAAAATATTTTTAAATGTAATATCATTAAATAAAGTATTTTAAATGACCAAACAAAATCTAGGTGTCATTTCTTAATTTAAAAAAATAAAAATAAGAAAGATGCAAAAACGGAATACGTGTGAATGGAATTCGAACCACCGATTATTGGATTATTAGGCGAGAGTCATTTGAGTAAGTAAGTTGATTGGTTGAGAGTCTCATCTCAGATCATACATCATCTCAGACATTGTACGGCGAAGGTTGGCGTTAATTAATATTATTGCTTTAAGTTTGACTCCAGAAAGGTGCCATCTCCTATCGGAGTTCGGCGATCTTTCTGGCGATTACGATTTTATTTACCGACGCACGGAATAACTCACTCGAGATACCAGTTTTTCAGGTTTCGCAGCCATGAGATGCGCCGTCTTCCTACGGTTCTTTTAACACTTATTTTCACTTTATAATTAATATGAATTATTTAATTAATAATTAATTAATTACCTAGCCATACACCCGTGAAAAAACACGGAACATACTTTAATTATTATTTATTGATTTATACATAATAAAAAGCTTATTAAACGTCGAACGTAAGAGAAACATCTTAGCTATGTCAGGTGTAGTATATATGTACATATATATAGTTTATTTTTGACGGGCCACGGAGAAGCGATGGTGGCTATGTCGTCCAGACGCTGCGCTGCTATCCGCGCGTTCGAGGTTCTCCAGGAGTGTAACATCTTTTTAAACCGCAAATTTCAGGAAGTTACGGACTAAAGGGACAGACAGGCAACGAAATTATTATATGCAGATTACTGTTATCACTGAAATTTTACCAGTTACGCAATTCACAATACACGCGACATAATAACCAAGTACGCCAGACAGTACCATCGTAAGAATCATCCGTTTTATATTCAATGCTGGATTGCTTTTCTCAATTCATTGTTACTCCTGTCAGTTAAATGGATTTTAGGGCACCTTGGATGTGGCGTCTTGGATGACTGCATTCGACCAGTGTTTGTATATCCTCTGAGAGATGTTGCCTGCCTATCTACTTTCTTTTTTTCGCTATTTTATTTTATGGGCGCATTAAATTATATCAACTACTTTTATCTGTTCTCTTATACATACCATTCGATATTCAAACTATTTGATGGTTTCATATACATAGTCACCTAAAAGACGATACTAATTATAAATTTACAAAGATAAAGGAAAAAAAAAATAAGTAAAATTTAATTTAGCGAGAAATCTTCGAAGTCAATCTAATTTTATTTTTTAACAAACCCGTCAACAGAGTCCTTGCCCCCTAATTGATGGTGCTAGAGTGATATTAAAGTACAATTATATAATGCTATTTTTTATGATAAATTAACAATAAATAATGTCTTAATGATAAAATTAGTTCTAAAAAATTTAGAACAAAATAAAGACTGTCGTTAATCAAAAATATAATTTAGAAATGTGTTCCAGATTAACAAGTTTTATCCTATTTGATTAACTTCCCAAGAACCCATACAAATTTTAAAATTCTTGTAAATAAATTATTTTTGGAGTTCTGTCATCTAAATTCAACAAACGATTGTTTTTTTGTAATAACCCAGACATTTTGTTTTCCTTCTTGGATCATAGTCCCCCTTTTCTAGTATATGGTTACAATAAAAAAATGTATATGCTTGAAAATTTTAATCCTTTTCACCATTGCCTGTTTTGATCTCAGATTGCATATAAAAATGATGGTATCCGTTTCTTACTTTAATTCGTATTTCATAGATTAATTACAAGGTACAAAACTTGAATTTTATTCATTGCTCTTTATAGATATAAAAAATATACAATAGTAGAGATTCATTAGAACTGTTTTTTCATTGAGAACCAGTTTCTTGCCTCCAAACAACTAACAAAAAATGCTCTAACGGAAAAGAGATAACGTAATAGTATATATGAGATATATATTTTTATACTGCCGTAGTGGGATTTTTGAGAACCAATCAATCTTCTCTAAATTTTGTTCTTCCCCCAAACAAGACGATAATTGACGCAAATTTCTCATGCATGTGCGAGTAATATAATTTTATATTTATTAAGTATATTGAGTAAGTAAATTTCTCATAAATATAAACTCAGTATGCGGACGATTATTATCATCAGATCCCATCATAGCATCGAGAGTGCAATTTGAGTTTTTGGCTGTCTAAAATATATTGAAAATAATATTAAAAATGCGAGTAAATTGTGAATAACTCAAACTGTACCAAAAATATATATTTTTATTTTCAATGTCTCTCTCATAATACATAAGTATTTAAGTTAAACGTACTATATAAACATAGGTACAGAAACATAAATAAACATAAACAATTATATTTATATATCCAGGAAAATCTTCAGTGTATAGTTTTCTGGGATATTCTGCCATGTACATGTGACCTCTCTGGCCGACGTTTCGGATTCCATTGCAGGGCCCATCATCAGGGCTGATGTGGACTGATGATAGATCCTGCAATGGGATCTGTAACGTCAGCCAGAAGGTCACGTATACATGGCAGAATATCCCAGAAAACTACACACTGAAGAACTGAATGGCCGTGAAAACCTAAGGACATTTTTATCCAGGAAAAGCTGGGGCAGAATATTTGGGACGGAATTATATAAGCAGGTCCATGCGGAACACGCGCAAAGGATTTAACAAAAATGTAAACTAAGATTTATTGAGATTAATATGTTTTATAATAGAACCAAAAATTATATTATATATATATATAATATATTATATATATATATATATATCTATATATATATATATAGATTATATTAATATATAGTAATATAATATATATAAATTATATATATCTATCTACTATATCTCTCTCTTTACCTCCTACTGATTGCACCACATGTGTCTTATAAAAATAAAGACAGGAATATCAAAAAAGTTGAAAAAATTTACTGAATTCCAGGTTTTATGTCCCTTCCAAAATAGTGTTTCTTCAGAGTATTACTAGCCGCGACATCTGTATGTCGATTCTTGGGGATCAAACCGCAGATATCAAACCACATTCCAGTATTGTGTGTCTCTTAATAATTCCCGATACATTCACTGTCTGGATAACTGGGAATCCCTAATGGAATATGTTATTCCCCTAATGAGGCATACAAAACGCAATCGATTTTTAAATCAGAACAGTTATCAGTCATAATTTGAGTTTTTCAAGAGCAAGAGCAACCAGCGATTATCAAATAAGCAAAATGCGATTCTTTGCAAAGTTTTTCTGTATATTTCTAATCGTCGTTGTCGAAGGTTTCATGTTTTTCTGCTTCCAAACCCAAATGGAAGTTTTCAAGAAAATTATATGTCGTTTGTAAAATTTTTCTTCTTTATTTTTCGCTTTTTAAACAAAAATAGAAATGCGTAATGATGATGAAAAAATAGAGATGAAGAATGAGAAAACACCTAGACTCCAATACATTAAATCTCCGATCGAATCAGTTTCTGAATCTTAGATCAACGTGATTATACAAAGAGACGACGTGGCTTTTAATTTATATGAAAAACAATGTTTTTTGTATAATGACTTAATTATATGTCGAATATTTGGCTATCTTTCGTATTTTCTACTTTTTGCAATCCATGATTTTTTCAAAATGCATTAACCGACATGCCAATTCATTTTTTGTTCTATCTCGCAAATGCCCATTTTGACCTAATGTAGGAAGGATACTTAGTATAAGTTTATAATTATTTTTGAAAAAAATGTTTGCTTGGGTAAACATTAAAATCACATTAACTAGTCTTCATCTATCGACCTCAAATATCTATCTGTTTATGCATAGTTATCATTTAAGTACATATTATCTTCGATTTATTGATAATGCACTCATTTATAAACTTACCTATCCATGTATCATTAGTTTGATTTAGACCGTTCGATAACATGTTTTCGAGATTATTAAGTGTTTATGTTTTTGCAGTCGCCTTGTCACTGGGCTACGGTAAATATGCTTTCTAAATTAACTTAACCTTATATATTTGATTAACTTACCTATCATATGTATAAAAAATAGCCGAGAGGTGAATCAAGAATTATTTTTGTACATAATTAGTACATAACGCACCCCAGAGACAGTGAAGTGGTTAGTGCAGTTTCCTCGCCGCGTCGCACGAGAGCTTTTGCGTCGACAGCGACGTAGTGAGGAAACTACTTTAGCATTTAAACAATGCCAAACTGGATAGCGAAAGTGTGGGCCGCTACGGGAACTATTGATCGTAGATTGGCCCTGAGTCTGTGGTGGGTTCCACTTCACTGTACATAATTAGTACATAATTTACATAATTAATTAGTATATTTGTACATATTAATAATTGTTTTATGCCTACTGTATTTAAATTTGTATGTGGTCTATGTTTTTATTTTTATGAAATAAAGAAGTGATAGGGATAGTGGGGGCACTTTAGCATTAAAAAATGTCAACCTGGCGGCGAATGAGTAGGACCGATAAAGCAGGCTTTACTTATAAAATGGTCTTGGGTAAGCGGTGGGTCTGCCCTCATTGTAGATATATAGATATAGTGATGATACACAATTGTAAGTGTACAATATTGATGGATATGTCATCAATCTTACATAATAGAAGTCTAATGTAGTTTTACATTGTTTTCTTCATTGTTGGTATCCAATTCCATTCTTCAAAATATAATGCATACACGGATCACATGACACATCAATGTTTTTACTTTTTTCAAAACAACGATAGGCGCTTATACCATGAAAGTATGACATAAACCCCCGACCACTTACTTGATTACTAGGTGAACGTCCCACTACTGAGCATACTATGAGATTAAAAAAGTAATTGGTATTAATCTATTATTTTTTCTAAATGATTTATTAAGCTTTAATTTCAAATCTAAGGAAATAAAAATAATTACAAATATAATATATCTACTGTTTAAGAGTATTAAACGAGATGTTTATTTTATTTATATTATTAGGATAATTTACCTTGTTTAACTTTATATACATGTTTTATAAAATAACACACCTCGGTCATAACTTTTTTTGTTTAATTTAGAATAATTTAATGAAAAATTGAATATTTTGTTGCCAAACTAAATTCTAATCCAAACATCTTTCACCATCGTCTTAAATATAAATATGGAGAAAAATGATCATATATATTTTTTTAGTATATAGGTGTAAACATTGCATAAAAAATTCGTAATTCTGAATTCAATATAAACAGGCTATACGGGTAAGGCATTATTTTTATGTGTTTTTTTTATAGGAGTACCTCGAACTCGTCGCTTCACCCATGGTAGAATTGTCGGAGGGACAGAGGCTGCTCCCGGAGTAGCACCTTATCAGGCAGCAATAATCTTTAACAACAATTTTGTAGTTTGCTCAGGATCCATCATCAGTAGGCGAACAATTCTCACCACAGCATCATGCAATGGCGGGTACGTTTCGTCTCCCCAGATATGCTTAAATTTTAAATCATTAAAACGATCACCATGAATTAGATATTTAATATATATAATAAGATATTACTCGAATTTCGAGAGCAAAATAATCACTCATTAAAAATAATTAAAAATATTTTAATACTTCACCTGTCGATTAGAGATTCTGTTAATCCCAAAACTCGAGTGGTAAAATATACAATAATATAATACAATAGTAATCGGCTATAACTTTGTGGTTATTCATTGCAAATCAAACTAAACACAAATTCATTTAGTTCAAATCACTATTTTTGGTAACACTGTATTTTGGTGATGAGGAAAATTAAAAAAGAAACAAATTTCCAACTTATGTTTTTCTTTTTTAAATATTCATCATCATCACTTTTGGCTCTATAACCCTTGGTGGGTGTTGGCCTCAACAAGATTCTTCCTCCACTCATCTCGGTTTTGTGCCTGCTCTCTCCACTACTGATCTCCAAGGCAGATATGTTTTTAAGGACATTATTGCACCATCTCTAATTTTAGCCTTCCTTAGCCCCTTCGCCATATTTTTATTTTTTTATTTATATAATTAATGTATAATTTTATTACAAAGATACCTTGAAAATATTTACAATTCACTTTTTTTGTATGTATATACCTCATCAAAAAGAATTAAGATCCTTGTATGTAGTGAGGGAATGAATTTGTTTTGAATTCAACAAGGACTTTGGTACTTATTGTTCAGTTATTCTCTCCACATGAACCAGCCACCGGAGTCTTCCCAGTCTTATACATTTTGTGATGCTCATCTCTTTACACGAAGTATAGAGCTCATTGTGGTAACGTCTGGGCCAAGTCCACTGTCTAGAACCGGTCCAAAGACACGCCTCAAAATTTTCCTTTCAAAAACGTTCAGTGCTTGTTCCTTTCTCTTAGTCAGTAGTCAAGTTGTTTACTAATACTTTAGAATTTCTGGACAGCATTCTGGATTTTATCTGATTCTAGAGGCGGAAAAAACAGTAATTTGCGCTCATTGTGCGCTTCTTGATCTCCTCTGTAGTATTACGCCTATCTGTTATCAGGGATCCAAGGTATGTAAATATTGGTACTGTTTCAAAATTTTGACTTCCACATGAGAGAATTGGGGTTTGTTGGTTGCATCCAAAGGCCATGTATTTGGTTTTCTATTGATTTTCTGTAAGACCCATGTTAAGCATTAGGAGTTTTCGCAATTATTTCGATATCACAGCGTAGGCCAACAGTTGCAGAGTTGTCGAGTATGGTTGCCCTTATCTCAATGCCTGAGTCACGAATAACTTTTTGTAGTGCTATTTTGAATAAGAGGCAAACCAATCCATCCCCCTTTCTCACCCCGCGGAGCGCCTCAAAGGGCTTGGACAGATCACTGCTCATCCTCAGTGTACATTGACGTGTTTGGTCTGAAGCGATACAGTAATTTCCCTGAACATTTATTTATTCATTCAAAACTTTGAGCAATGGTAGTGACCCCCTAAATTTTTTTTAATGAAAAATAAAAAAAATACAAACTAAAAACTAAAAACTTTCATTTTTGTTTTGACATTGTTAGTTTCATCAGATTGATATTACTGGGGACATTGTTAGTTTCACGCACAAGCTGATACATTTTATATTTATCGTATATTAATATAAGAGAAGATCTTTTTTAATATAATTAAATATAAAATATTACTGGGGACATTGTTAGTTTCACGCATAAGCTGATAAATTTTATATTTATCGTTTATTAATATAAAAGAAGATCTTTTTTAATATAATTAAATATAAAGAAGTAAGTAGTATTATTTTTCTATACATTAATAAGTTTGATAAAATGACCAGATATCACATAATACCTAATCTAAAAGTCTGAACTGCAGCAGTTTAATATCATATTATGTAGGTCTAAAATAATAATAATTATATAATTTTTTTTTATGCTTACATAATTATTTATTTTGTTAATTTAAGACCGCTGAATGTCTACTTGGAAGTACTCGTTGGGACAGATTCCTTGAATACTGGCGGTGCTTTATATGACTTGTCGCATTACATAATTCATCCCAATTTTGACTATCCCAACAATGATATTGCACTTTTGATCCTGACTGAGAATCTACAATTCTCTGACAAAATTTCCGCTATTCCACTCGGGACTGAGAACTTGGGCGGAGGACAAAATGTGACTGTGAGAGGATGGGGAGATGTTGTAAGTCTATCTATTCAACTTTAATTTTACTGTCTTTATTGTGATTTCACATTTATTTACATTTACGGTACGTACTGTATATTATATAACAGTTTTCAATGAAACTATTAATTGTACAATATCCGGGTAAGATATGCTATCAAATACCTATGTTGTCACAAGATCCTAACTCAAGAAGAACCACATATCGTCCCTTTAGAGGTAAATCTCACTAAGTGCAATTTTGGGCAAAAATGAGTTATGAATACTAACATTTATATTTTTTCAACCTCTATCCTTCGAGCCACACGTGAGTCTAAAATAGTTTGGAAGCAATCGTAAAGAACTCGAAGGTTCTGTGTAAATACGCGTCGTACGCGGTAATTGTCTTTTGTAAAATTGCATAGTTTTGACGTTTGGCGCCACCACAGTTAAAGTGATACCAGCGAAATAGACATTTAGTGATTATTCAAACCGCGAAATAAAGTACCAGAGTACCTAACTGTATGTTCCGAAGAAAATTCTCGAGTGAAGAATTAGTGTGAGTAACGTAGTGATTACGGTTAACATTTATCTACAGACTTTTTTAATTTGGTTTATTTCTTATCACACAGAATGGTGAATTTAAATTTTATTTAATTTTTATTTAATGCATTTACAAATTAATATGCATGTATTTACATTCATTTTCACCAGCTGCTCTTCTGCGCCAGAGAAAAACCTTCACGACTGTGAATCCTGGATCCCTTGAATCATGGGTCCACACGTTCTGTGATATTTTGGGCATATCTTGCTTGCATCAAGTCTCGTATTTAACGAATGTATAAGCCCTAGATAAACGATTTGAAAGGAAATCTTATTTAGTTCTGAAAACATTTTGGTATTACTTTCCTTACTTTTAAATCAGAAGTATTGTTTGCATCGTTTTATTTTCACTATAGATTTTATAAGAATATATTAAACTTCATTTTTGTGTAGATTACAGATGCAAGGTCATTTCTTGCAGAATATGAATGAGGTACCCACTAAACTTCAAACCATCGACTTGAAAACCATAACAAATGAGGAATGCCAAAGAGCGCTGGGTATAACACTTCTACCATCTCACCTTTGCACATTCACGAAAGTTGGAGAAGGTTTATGTTATGTAAGTTTACAAGTTTTGTTTTTTGACAAGTAACAGCATTTATTGTTTATTTCCCAAAGTTTATGTAATCTTCTTCAATGACAGCAAAATAACTTTGTGGTAACATTTGTGTAACTTGTGGTAACAAAAGAAAATACGTCGTATAAAATATTTGATGTTATTTTTGATATTTTAATAAATATTTATTAATATAATTAATAAAAATAATTTTTGTTTTTGCTTATCAAAAGATATTGAAATAAGAAAACCGTAGGCTTGGCATTATTATAAACATAATTATTTTTTTCATACACATTCATCATTAACATAATATATATAATTTTTTAAAGTATTAACTTTGTGGTTAGACATGATAACAGAGTATTAGTTAACTTGGAAAAAAACACTAATAACAACCGTTTTTGGTAACACCCACATTAGACCCCTCCCCCTCTCACTCCCTAGTAGATTCTTGATTGTTCTGTAGGCAAGTTAGTGCATGCTTGCCTCTGACAAGGTTAACATGCATGTGATAAATATTGGTGAAAGTTTAAAAATACTACGGTTGTGGTGTATAGTGTTGTGAACATAGTAGTTTAGTGTTGGTCCTGACACATTTTTTGCTTTTTTTGAAAAAATTGTTTATTGATTATCAACATGTTTCGGGGCCAATGGTCTCTTCATAGGGATACAGCGTATACTAAAAAATAGAAATGGAAGTATAGACATAAATTAACAAAAACAAAAATAAATGTAAGGAAGTTGCATAACTAATAAAGAACTAATGTGAAAGAACATTTAAATGGTAATTATTCGCGAATAGGATTTTTGAAAATCAATGGAATTATGTCACAATTTTATTCATTGAAGAAATTCCACATTCTACATAATTTGGTTTCTGCCTACTATTAATAAATTAAAGAATAATAGGTATATTAAATAACTAGAATCAGGATGATATTTTTTTTAAATCGTGGGTTTATAAGTTAATTTGTAATGATTTGTAAAAATTTTGATATCAGAAATAAGAAGCACTTAAGATGTTTAGGTAGTAATTAATATTCTGAATTTTTAATTAGCTTTTGAAAATAAACTATTATTTTGATATCGACAAGGGATTAAAAACTATACATACGAATGATATAGGATTACAGTTAGATGAATTAGAAATTTTACTTATAAGAAAAAGTTTTAATACTCGTATTAATTTAGATATTATATATAACAAAATCCTTTTTGCAAATACTTACCACTTAAAAATGGGATATTCTGTCGTTTTTTTAAGACCCCTCTGGCCCATATTTCTGATCCTAATGCAGGATACAACAATATGGCTGATGTATTGTAGATGATGTATGTAGATTGATGATGAATGTGTATGAAAAAATATTCATATAATAATCATGTCTACCCAAGCCGTGATTTTCTTATCTTATTATCTTTTCATAAACAATGAAAATTTATATAAAATTTATAATGATCTTTGTGCATAGTCACTTGAGGTTATTCATCCGGGTTTGTATCCTGGTGGTCGAAAAATATTTTTTAGATAAATATTTTTTTCTGAATACTTTCTAATTTATTAATCTAATTTGTTTTACAATTTTCTATTCCTCCTTCCAGGGAGATGCGGGTAATGGATTGGTTTCAAACGGAAAAATCGTCGGAATTGCATCATACGGAGAACCATGTGGCCTTGGTTATCCTGATGTCTTCACTAGAGTCAGCTTTTACGTTGATTGGATCAATGCTTATAAAGTTTAACAACAATAAAATATTACAATTAGCTTCAACAAATGCATTATATATATATATATATATATACCATACTCGTTCGCTCAACTTTCCCAAAACATCTGAGCGTCCCTTTTTAATTCTATTCATTTATTAAATAAATAAATAAAGTATTTATCTTAAAAAATACTATTCCAATGCGCATGGATTTTTAAAATATATATATAAAATATATAATTTAACAAAAAATGTTGTCTCATGATTATTAAAATATTTTAAACTTTTCATAATTTAAAATTATGCACAGTGTATTTGAATGTGCGGATACGCTTTCTCATAAATATAGTACACATTGGTATAAACCGTAGCATATTACATACCTCTAGCACATAAATTGAGTAGGTACATCTATACCTATAAAACTCAATGTCTGTCTGTCTGTTCTCTATACAAATCCACACCGTTTGTCCGATTCGATTCAAATTTTGCATACTTATTATGCTTTAGAACCCGGCGGGTAACATAGGCAACTTTTCCCCCCTATTCTCTTACCCCTTCCCCTCCCCCTGACTTATTTTCGGTGCAAATCTGTACCGTTTGACTTATCGGACTCAAAATTTGGAAACTTATTTTTTAGGGCTCGGCGGGGAACATAGGCGATATTTCCCTCCTATTATTTTACCCCTTCCCCTCCCCTTGACATATTTCCGATGCAAATCTATACTATTTGACCTATCGTTTGACTCAAAATTTGGAAACTTATTCTTAAGGACTCGGCAGACAATATATGCGACATTTCTCCCCTATTCTTTTAACCCTTCCTCTCCTCTGATATATTTTCAATGTAAATCTTTACCTTTCGACCGATCAGACTCAAAATTCGGTAATATATTCCTTAGGTCCTGGCGGGTAAGATATTCGACATTTCCCCCTATTCTTTCAACCCTTCCTTTCCGCTGATATATTTTCGATGCAAATCTGTACCATTTGACCGATCGGACTCGAAATTCGGAAACTTATTCTTAAAGACTCGGCGGGTAACATATGCGACAATTCCCCCCTATTATTTTATCCTTTCCCCCCCCCTGATATATTTTCGATGCAAATCTATACCGTTCGAATCTTACTTTTGTTTACCCTTACAAATTTATTTTAAACTTAATCCTTAACCCGTGCAACGCCGGGTACAAGCAGCTGTTAGATAAATATAAAGCAGAAAAGTATCAAATATTATATTCTTGCCTCCTTCAAATTAATGAATCCATTAATTATTTCTACCTTTTTAATAATTTGGAATGCGTTCCTGGAAGACTCAATTTTATTATTTTTTCTTTTGTTAATGCATCTAAGATAAAATCACCCCAAGAGTGAATTCCCCGCGTCCACTGACTGAATCGATCAACGTATGAATAGATATACGAATGAAGCTTCTGCGAAGGTTTCTTAATCTGTGTGGTCATTCAGGACGTTTCTCCAAAATTTTTAAAATTTGAGAAGATCTGCATTAAAATATTAAGGCAAATTTTTAGATACGAATAATTTATTAAAAATATATATTTATATTGTGATGTATGAACATAAATAAGATACGACGAGCTATATCTCAGTAGCATGTGCAAGTGTTGAGATTGACCAGGAGATTAAGTCAAACAAGACGTCAATTTGGCACCTAAAACCATACATAACGATTTAGTCTGAAAGGTAAGAGCAACAGAAAGACTTTGATTTACGGCAAATCTCTGAGACGTGGTGTGTAAATAAGGACTATGAAAGTCGAGAATTGTCTCCAAAGAATCTAATTGCAATATTATCCATGTCTCAGAGATTTTCTCAAGTTGAAACACTCAACCAAGGGTCATTACGCACCCCAATACAATTCAGTAATATACACGAATAAAATAAAAATATTCCTTCTTATACAATATCTGTATCACGAGTAGGTATAATCATAATATCTGTCTATCGCAAATACAGAAATATATATTATATTTCAAGATTTTTTTTAAGTATCACTGTCAATTTCACATTTTAAATGATTTACAGATAATATTTAAAATGATTGTGTATTACGTTAATCATTAATGTTTGTAAAAAACAGAGTGTATTTCAGACACGCGCGTTCTAAATTAATATTATTTGTTACAATATTTTTGTATTCCATCACCACACACAAGAATCATAATTCTTTTGGTAGGTATACACACAAAAAAAATATTGATTTATAAACATTGTCTATGTATGATTGTAAAAAAATATTATATATATTATTAGTTAAATAAATTTAAAAAAATAAAAAAAATGCTCTGAGAACAAAAATAATGTGTTTTGGCCACAGAGGGCTAAAACCATTTATTAAGAAAAGTGATAAAATCTCACAGAGACGAAGCTTATGGGAAACGTATGACCTGTATGAGCTGGCTTAAGTAATCACTCTACACAATGCAATGTTCACCAATTCCACCATCCACAAATTATCAATTTTTTAAAAGTTGATGATAAATATTTTCTATTACCTGTATTCTTTCAAATATTTGATGGGACTATGCCAGAGACACCTGTGGTCCTTCCCGTGACTTATTATACATAGGTTTTGGTGCTGATAATGATACATCTACATTTTTGAAGTGGAATATTAGGCAATATTCTTTTTAATGTACATTTATATATACGATTTGTCTTACTAAGTACTTCTAGATACTTCTAATAACGATGGTGACCCGTCAATTTGCAAAAATCGGTCCTATTCCGAAAATATTAATGAAATAAAAACAATCATGTCTCTACCGCTATTGTAAAACAGTTTTGTTCGTCAATCTTGACGTTGGACGTGTTGAAATTTCGCATATAAACTTTACGCGTACGCCCTTACTATTTTTTGTCTTATTTTTTGTCTTACGAGAATAAAATAATAAGGCAGATCATCAGTTACCAGTAATTGCTACAATCAGATACATATCTCAAATAAGGCTTATTAAGATCTATTTTTATATTATTTATTTATCTTGATTGATACATGTCGGTGGGAAAAGAAGCCACTCATCCTGAACCTGTGTCGAGATGAGAAGCATTCAATATAGAGAGATCAAAATAATATAAATATAAATATAAAACAAAATATCTATATAACTATATATAACTATATATAACTTTAATACAACTATAATATTAATAAATAAATTGAAGATACAAAATATAAAATATTATATTTATATCCCAAATTATATATTATGTATATGTATATATATAATATTTAATTATAATATATAATATAGTAAAAAGAATTTATGTAAAAAATTATATTTATTTTCTCGATTAAGTAGTGAAAAAATACAGTTTAATGAGCACTTTAAAAGTTGGGTATTTGTGCAAATGCAGGTGTAACTAATAGTTAAGTAATTCTAGATTAATATATAATATTTTATTATTTTTTATTAGATTATTTACCCCTTACATATTTTGTCAACTAAAAGAGCAACATATACCTATATTAATATAATCATAAATATATTTTAAAGAAATGTATCCGTACATTTTGTTTTTGAAAAATATATTTTTTTAATGTTGGAAAACAAACTTAACAAACCGTATGCAATGTTGTGTGTTATTTCAATATTAGCGTAATTTAATATTTTTCTATGATTCACAAATAAAAGAGTTGAGAGAATGTGGCTAGAACGATTTCAAATTAACTGGAATATACACCTGCAACACAATTTCTCTCTTCTGCGAATTTACACCTGCACTAGGGTATTCCCGGTGCAGCGTGCTTCCCCGGGTACCCGGGTACCGTTACGGCTCATCTCATCGATTGCATATAAGCGCAGCATCTCGTCGACTTACCAAATTAGTTCTCGCTGACCGCCACAGGACCGAGTTGAATATTCCCGAGAGCAATAACATTTCAAAATGAAGTTCCGCGCCAGCTTTTTCGCTGTACTCCTGGTCACCGTGATTGTAACATCGCAGGTTACAAGTTCTCCCGTGCCAGAGCCGAAATGGCATGTCTTTGAGAAAATTGTAAGTTTTTGTTGTAAATTATTTTTATTGTTATATTATTGCGCTATCGATGGTAATGAAAACTCGTCAATCGAGGGAAAGAATATTGTCCGTAATGGTGGTCTAGTAGACCTACACTGATGTATGGAAGTTAGTATATCTGGTCAGTTCCATAAACACAAGGAATTCACACCGAATAATATATAAATTCTGGTGTATGAGGAATTTCGTTAAATAGGATACACTTGTGAGGATTGCATTTGGATTTGGATTGAATTGCACTACATTTCACTTTTGTGTGATTAATATTTCATGTATACAGGGCGTCTCATAGCTGGTAGCAAAAACTTTACAGGTGGATTCCTGCCTAGATAATAAGTCGAATATGTTTAAGCAACCATGAAAACTTTTTAAGTTCTACAACTTCTCTATAGAAAGTACTTAAATATATATTACCGTTAAGACAGCGTTCATTAAAAACGCATCGCTCGACTATTTTTTCTTCGACTTAAGTTGTAAAAAAAGTAACCCATAAAAACCAAGTTTTAACAATACTCCTTTCTCATTTTCGGGGTTCGTGTCTACCATGTGCGTCGGAATCTCCATACAACTTGTATGAAAATAACATAAAATTTTTAAAAATCCAAAATTATCCGATAATTATTATTATTTTTTAACGAAAATTTGATAGATCTTCTTGATCGTCGCCCCAAGTCTGCTCGATTGTTTCACGGGAAAAAGGTTAAAAATCGATCCAAAATTTTGTCGACGGCAAGCAAACAAGCAGACGCCACGAATTAATATAAAGGGAGTAAATAGGTCACCGCCCTTATAGCCTATGTCCACTCTGAATATTGATTATAAATTTTGGTGAAAGAATTTTTGAAATCGGATAAGTAGTTTCGGAGATTACCTCCTACATCCAAACTTACAAACTTTACCTCTTTATATATTAGTATAGATTTAACTCTAATTAATTTTTGAAATCTAATACGCAAACTTCTAAATGTCAGGTGAAGTTAAAGATTATTTAAAGGCCAACATATTCTAAAGCCCGGAGGCGGCAGAAAAGTAATGAAAGTTGGCTGAATGCAGTAGAAACTGTTTTTACTTCCTTTCTTTTAACTCGTGGCGTCTGCTTGCTTGCCGGCTTGCCGTCGAAAAAACTTAGGATCGATTTTTAACCCTTTTTCCGTGATCCAATCGAGCTAAAACTTGGCAAGTAGACTCGTGGCGACGATCAAGAAGATCTGTCAAATTTTCGTTAAAAAAAAATAATTATAGTATAATTTCGAATTTTTAGAATTTTTTTTTTTTCAAATTGGAATCATTAGAAAAGTTTGATTACTAGCAACGGCGGCCCGATACCGTCGCGGAATATTTTCTAAATTTGAATTAGGTACTCCGTCGGTATACATAAAAGGTACTTCACTACGAATGTCGAAAATCTAAATTGACTGACAAATGTTTTTAGAATTTAATCTTCAAAGCATCAAGTGTCTTATCAAAGCTCAAAACATCTGACATTTTAGAAATATATTAAATTACTGTAAATATAGTGTTATGTTATATGTTTTAATTCGTCTTTAATTGTTGTTATGTTATATTTTACAAAGAAAGGGAGTATAATAAAAACTTGGTTTTTATGGGTTAGTTTTTTTACTGATTGTATTTAAAATACACCTTTTTCTTTTCAGGAAAGACTTGGGCAGAATATACGAGATGGAATCATCAAAGCTGGTCCTGCGATTGAGGTGCTCACTAGTGCCAAGGAGTTAACAAAAGGATAAAGAACACGTCATAATCTTTAAATATTAGTTTATAACGACAAGTAGTGAGATTAATGTATAAGAAAATGATTTAAGTAATGTTTTTATTCTTGCAATTGAAACCCGGTTTGTTGTAATAGCGAGAGTAAAATATTATAGAATTTTTATAATATTTTTCATAACATTAATTTTTAAAATAAATATCGTACTGTAAAAGCACCTTAATGATACCTAAATGAATTAGTATTAGTACAACCCAAAACCATTTTCCCAATGCAGATTTAATGCGTTTCTATGCAAAATACTTCGGTTGTGAAGATGAAGATGAATTATTATTTGAATTTAAAAGTAAAATATTTTGAGGAAGTCATTTGAAAACAAAGTAATTTTAACAATCATAAGATTTATCAAAAAAAGTTGTCGTGTTTAAAAGGAAACGAGTCGGTACGTTTATTAATAATTAATTGAGTGGTAAACTTAACACTATTTTGCAATGTAAATGTTATTTTTACGGTATTTCCTCATTATTTCAACATTTTAATAGAGTTAAAATATTTTCTACCATTTTTGTGGTGTTTAATAAAATGTAATCTTTTATTATTATGTATGAACATGAATTTTATTTAAAATTAAATGATATTAACAAATAACAAGCAGTTATTTTATTATACGAATTTAAAATGTAATAAAATTAAGTATTATGAGAATTTTATTTGTGTTTTTGTTGCATTATTTGATTAACTATTGATTTATAAATGACCGCTGCATTATCAGAACAGTAGAAATATTTGAATAAAATTTACAAAACAATCTAATTTGTATGATAACAGACGTTTGGTGTGTGAAAAATGTATAATACCTATATCATAATGTTGTTATGAGACTACAGAAATAGAAAGAATTACACAAAATCTAGGATTTTCCAGCACTCGGGACGTTTGACAGTAAATCGAATATACAACGTTACCAGTGCCTACGTACCTACCTATATGCGAATATTCTGGAAAACTTGATTAAGTGTGTGGAGACCTACGATCGTTTTATGAGCAAAAGCTCCCAGATCGGCTCTACACTTAAGTCGCCAGGTCGACATTTTTTCTCTAAAAGCCATCTCCGTGGCGAGTCGTGTAAAGAACGACCCGACAAGGAGAGGCCCAACTAAACTCCATTCACTGTCCCACTCCCACCAAACTCTCTTTATTGGGTAAGTGTCCCACAGACAATTCTTTTAATTTAATTTCAATCTCTCGATAATGATAATTAGTGCAAATATCATTAACGATTACAATTATGTTTGTGTCCAGTGAATTTGTGCCTAAAATAAACTTTGATAAATTTCAGTGTCTTATTTGTCTGCCACCGCCGTGATCCCATAACAATATTCTCTCTGGAAAATAATTAATTTCGGTCTTTTTCCAAAATAAATGTTTAAGTAAAACATATTCTTCAATGTAGTTACTGACCGTACGCCTAGCCAGGTAGCGTAATATATTTGTTCGAATGTATAACCAGAAAAAATAAGTGAATGTAATCCGTCGTCTAAAAACACCTTCAATTGAGCGCTAGTTAAGTACCTCATCCATAATATCTCAGCCAAGATTATGGAAGGAAAATATGAAAGCTTTCCCACTTAGTGGGACTTGCATCATATCTAAAGATTACGTCGGCTTATTACGGGGCATTTCAATAAAATATTGCGCGAAAAATGTGTCCCATTACTTAGGGCGCCCCGTTCATAATTAATTAGTCCCTTGCGGTCAAATACCGAACTAATCTCTCGGAAATGACGCGTAAGAGGCTTTGAAAAGATGGAGGGTGATTTCTGCCAATTGCGTACCAGAGTCATCATGAAACGATGTCCATCATTATGCGGATTAGAACTACGGCGCGTATACGGCGATGAGATACTGCTCTCATGTCACGGAGATTTTTGCGCACGAAATGTCACACCGAATAACAGTCCACTTCTCTCGAGAAGTCTCGTCCGTGTATACACACCCTTAACATTCTGTTTTCATTGGTGGGTTTAATCGATTAATAAAATATAATTTTCAACATTTATGAGAATATTAGGTACATCCCGTCAAAAATTACGTATTTTTATTATATATTTCGGCTGCCAGTCAAGTGAGAGTTCAGTGAGAACAGCGCTATCTAGAGTATTCAATCGCATTATTAAATAGAGAATCATGCTTTTTTTGCTTCTTATACCTCTTTACTATATTATATCTCATTATTATTTGAGCCATATGGTAGCGTTAGTGATGGAAGTTGTTAAGAAGAAAATTATATATTTTGATTTAAAAAAATTTAATTCATTATATTTTATTAAAAAATAATGTCAATGTTTTCAGTTTATTTTTTAATAACAATTTAGAAATCATACTTATTTTGAAGACGGTATAAGATCAGCTATTGGATTCTAGCTACGGTTAGGGATGGACATTTGAAACATTATTATTGGGGATTGGATGACAACTTACCAAGGTTACAAAGGTACCGATTATTACTAATAATCTAGTTATTTGCAAAATTTTTAATTTAAAAAAAATACGATTTATTTTCAAATTAATTATTAATTTTTCTCGACTGTCTTGCATTCATATTACAATGGTCTTTTTGGATTACAACTAAGTCAATTAACATATTTATTTATGTCTTACTAAGACAGCTCTTGTAGATAAAATAGATAGTGTCTGTACAAAAAAAACATTACTTCCTTAATACACAATCAACTAACGATATTAAGTGTTACTTCTAATGATATAGAAGTGCCATGGAATCTTGAGGACAGTACCTGCTGATAATGACGAATTATTATGTACGTCACACAGGAATGACATTTGGATTATATTTTTATGCGACCACACAGTCCAAAAGTATGAAAGTTATTTTATATCTGGGGTTCTTTTTAATAAAATCAGGTAAACAGCACGAACGGCCTCACACGGCACTCGGGACGTGCCTGGAGAAACCATTTTTCTCATATCTCATAGATCTTATTTGAGAATTTTCGGCATTCCCAGCATTTTTTGATCTCCAATCTTCGAGTGTCCTTTCATAGCACGCACACCTTCATGGCCTCCCATTCTTTCCGTCTAGATTCTCCTCAAAGGGGAATGTTTCTGTATGAAAAGGCAATTGAAATATAGTTTTATTCGGTACCCCAAATAATACAACGGTCAACGCTCGTCGCTATTGTGAAATTGCAATAATGATGGAAAAAATCTCGAATATGATGCTGATTGTTTGTGAAGGTACAAATCGAGATGGAAAGGAATTGCAGTAGTTTATCGGTCTCAATTTATTTGGGGATATTTTAAAAAATATGTTTTTATGGCAACTTAGTATCGGTATGTAGGTTTTGAAACAAAACGGTTATTTTATACGAACTTTATAGATGTATTGAGACTGTTAAGATTTGATGACTCCAGTGAAACGTCGAGAATCGACTCATCCTCTCATCCTCTCTCAAACTCAACACATCCATAAAGCTAGTTTTAAATATAATTTTGTTTCAATACCTTGATATATTAAACCACCTTAATATAACCAGTTACAAATTAGTTATAAAATAAATATTAATTTGAGAAAACTAAAAAACTTTGTAAAAACCTCACTGATTGTTTTTGAACGTCTACCTGTTTCGATACTGAACTGTATCTTTGTAAGGACGGACGCACAATAATTCCCATAAATTAAATTTGTAAGAGTTGCATTTTATTACTTTAAATAACATAAATTCTTGATAAACTCTAAAAATAAAGTTGATCTGTTAAATCATCCTGGGATATACAAGCTTAATTGTAATGACTGATCAGCATTTTATATAGGTAAAAAGAAACGTTTTTTTTTAAATTAGAATAAAATAACACCTAAGATGTTTTGATAATAACAATTTCTCAGGATTCACGAACAATCTATTAGAGACAGGCCACACTTTTAAAAAAGAAAAAGGCATCGAAATTTTATATACAAATAATAGTGAACTTAGGCTAAAAAAATTAGAAATATTAGAAATCAAAAAGTCTTTTAATATCAAATCTAATATAATTAACAACCAATTAAATTTAACGAAAAACATATTGTTTAATATATTTCCAATTTCAATGTCTCACTATCGAGCTTCGCCACTCTCCCCCATTTATTCTATTTATTCCATTTTTAAATATTTTTTCCCCACTAATAGGTAGACAGTATTTTTGAAATAACGATTTTGAGTGGCAATTTTTTGTTTTCCTTCAACCGCATTGGTCTCGCCAAAGGGAAGGGTGAACACAATTACACGCTCGGTGGACACACTAAATCCAGTGCAACTATAGGCAGACACTATTTGAACATCCCTAACCGGAGGTAGGTAAGGGGTGCTAGAACTTGAGGAATATTATAATATGAAAAACAAATATGTGCGAAATTATCTCCGGAAAAGTACTTCATCTCCAAGTGTAGCTTATAGTAATGAGTAGCTCGTTGGTCTTGTGGTTAGATTAGGTTAGGTCGCCTCGTGATCCAAAGGTCGCGGGTTTGAATATCTCTCCAGACCGGCAAGTTGGTCCTGTTTTCATAGCACATGCGATTAGCTTATTTCGAAAATATTAAGAATGTTGATGATTTAATAATGTAATAATAATAAGGAAAAATAATAAAGAATAACATCTCAGGATGGAAAGCAAGAAAGTGAATTGTATATGGCGCAAGCCAGATAGCACGATCCCTGTATTTTCCATACTTAGAAAAGCGGAGCTCAGCCAGCGATAAAGTAAGCTGTATTCAAATCAGTTTTCAGGCCACGAATATTGGATCTTGACCGAAAGAATCCTTTTTACTCCCTTTCTTTTAACTCGTAGCGTCTGCTTGTTTGCTTGTCTGACGAAAAAATTTTCGATTGATTTTTAACCATTTTCCCGTGAACAAATCGAGCTTAAACTTTGCAGGCAGACTCGTGGCGACGATAAAAATGATCTAACAAATTTTCATATTTAAAAAAATAATAATTATAGTATAATTTTGGATATTTAGAAATTGTAATGGTTTTTTCAAATTGGAATCATTCTATATGAGTAATTCCCCCGACGCGTGTATAGATACGAAACCTGATTTAGAGCGAAAGGGAGTATTGTAAAAACTTGTTTTTAATGGGTTATTTTTTTCCTGTTGACAAATATAAAACAAACAATGTGACTTTAACTTGACTTTAATTATATTATATATTTTACTTCTCGAGTTTCGAGAGTACCAGAATCTTTCATCGACAGGTGAAGTATTAAATTGATTACATTCAAGACTAGATACTATTGAAACTCGAATAGTAAAATATAAAATATCATTATACTCAAGTAGAGATAACAAAGTTTATGTTTTCCATCCATTTCATTGATCATCATAAATAATCTCTGCAATATTAGCGCCAAATCCTTCGATAAGTTTTTATTTTAATTTTAATTCTCGTTGTTATAGAAATAAGCAAAGTAATTAACCAATTACTCAACCCAAAATTGATCAGAGCTAATTTTTTTATGTCAAAATACAGTTCTAAATTTTGTCAATTTTTTCAATGAGGAAAAAATTGTTGAAAAGAATCGAATTATAGTTGTCGATTCATGACAAGTTCTCGACATATCGTTTTCTTACAAGGACACTCTTATATGCTCCTAATATCCAAATATTCAACTCACTTTCTTCGTGGAGTAGGAAACGCCGAGGCATGTGACTCTGCCTCTGTGCGGAAGATGCGATGTTCAGCGTGATATCTGCTGCCATTAATTACGGATATAACTGCATTGAGGACTTTTATTATGGAGGGACATTTAATGGAGAGACTACGGTTAATATATTGAAGGGTTTTCTAAAATATGAGATCGGTTTACTTGAGATATTATTTTACCTCTGTCCATGTGCTACTTTATTGGTCGTATTATTTTACCTTTATTGGGCAATGTGTTCAAGTAATGTGGTTGACATAAAATAGCTTTTACCCTTAAATGGAATATCAGTTAATTTTCGTTTTAGAAATGTAGGAAGACTTAACAAGGAAATCAATATATATATATGTATATATATATAAAGAAACCCGCGTTTCCCTATCCTCCAAGTTTTCTCCACAACCAGCCACAACGTGATAGATAGTCCTTGGTGTCACATCGAAAATATGCGAGTTTGATGGGCGTGGCTGTGCGTGGGTGGGAGTGGGTGACGAAAATGTGCTTTCTAGCATACTGTTTTATTATGGGAAGGCCGAAAATGCTTTAGATTGTTTCAAAATATGTGCGCCGACTGTGTCGGTGAGTCCAGAAGGTTCCAGAAAAAACTGCTCTAGAAAGTTATGGAAGGAGAAGGTTCTAGAAAATTCACAAAAGTTCTATAAGGTTCTAAACTGAGTGGCGGAATGTGTCGGTATGTCTTGAAGGTTCCCGTACATTCGAGAAATTTCTTGAAAGTTCTGGAAGGAGAATGTTCTAGACGACCCAAACAGTGTACTAAAAATCTACGCGTGCGAAGCCGGGCGGGCACAGCTAGTTACATATAATATTGAATAATGAAAAATAAAACAATAATTGGTTTAAAATTACTTTACTAAAGTTTCGAGCGGAACAGTCCCCCTCATCATCACGTATAGTTAAAATCTAACTTACATACAAAATAATCAATCTATTTGGGCAGATCGGGAAGCACGCGGTTTTTTTACCAATATCTTCTTTGTTTGGAAAAAAGTTCTTGTATCGGACAAGTGCATTGGAAGGTGATATTTATCATAAGTATGTTTTCAGAGTTAAGATTTATTATGATTTCAAAGGTTTCCAAACTGTTCAGTATACATCCTCTATAAGGAACCAAGTGAAGCAGTTTTAATTTGTGACTGTCGAAAGAATGATAAGTATTAATTTTGTGATTGGCGATTTCGAAGGAGTTGTTATTTTATAGGCAACGGCGGTGTTCTTGTATTCTTGTATTACGTTAAGTTTTTCGCGGCTTGGCCTAAATACTTTTTATTACAGTCTCCGCAAGCCCCACTTTTTTCAACACACCTACTCATTTTTGTTTTTGAATTTTACCAATATTATTAGATGTGTAATGCGGATCTAATGTGAGGAGGTAAACAACTTGTAATTTAACTAGAAATCGAAACATTATATAAAATTTTACGTCAAATTGTATTATCAGTGGTTTTAATGTCTTGGCCTGAGTATAACATTAAAACACTGATTATCATATTTTAAATTAAATCTTAATGATACCAATAGTAACTGCGATCTTTAGATGATATCAATAATTGGTTGCTTATTTATTCGAAATATTGTGAAATTTTTTTGATTATTTCTTTACTGTATTTTCGAGGTAAATTTTGTAGAACTACAAACCACGTACATGTATAAACGAGGGAATTATTGAAAAATCATGACAGAGATGCGAAACACTTCTTAAGAAAATTAAAAACAACTACTTTATAGACAAACAAAACAAGTTGATTTCATTGAAACATTTTGATCCAAAATAGTGAGTGCATGCCTACCTACACCTTCGGGCATGCACTAAATAATCTGAGATAAGCAATACTTTACTTAAATTCGTAAGAGATAAATTCGAATAAAATATATATACCATAATATTCCTATCACATTATACAGGTTTAAATGTATCAAAATAATATTCTGTCAGATTAATATTTAATTTCACTTTTTTTTCAAAAATGAACAACCCCTAATTTACAGACATCATGTAACTGCCAACGTCAATACGTTTTTATAATTTTTTTATCATGATTTTTGCAGCTGAAAAAGCTACTTTTCAAGAAACTAAAGCCGGCCACACTATGCGGGTAATCCGTCGCGTCCCTTCAGTGGCGGAACGCCGCTGCATTTCATTCCATACAATATGCGTTTATCAAACACACTACACGGTCGATCGGTCGACCTATTTGCTTTGCCTATTTTACGCGGCGAAAAAGACGCGGCGGAAGGTCCGTATAGCGTGGCGCTGACCTTTGAGTAAAACTTTTTTTCTTAGATCTTCAATATTATCCATACATGTGGAAATAAAACACTTATTTTTTAGTTCTACATTTTAAATTTATGTAAGACGCTTTTTGCCATATGAAGGCATTATCAAACCAAATATTATAAATTCAACAACTTGCATATTTATGTATATGAAAACTATTGAAATGAGATGCTTTGTAGTTTTAAGAATTAACGAAGGTTTTTGTTATTTTAAATATAACCTTTTTAGTACCAACGTGTTGAAATTGAATCTTTAGTTAAGAAAATAAAAGTAAAATAAAATGGAAACCGAGACCTTGCATATAAAGGATTTATAATGAAAACTATGTTTTTACGGGATAATTTTTTTTAGTAAAATTAGAACAGAATTTATACGACACATGCATTGGTTTATACGTTATCGCTATGTAATTACCGTATTTTTTATACTAATGAGTGTTGAAATTGATTAATGTGAAATTTTTTAAGAAAAAATATGTATAAGAAATTGACGATGACAAATATATAAATAAGTTGACAAATAGTATCTTAATAATCCAGATATAAAATATGAAAAGTGAAATGCAATTTCAAACACCGAGTAAGGAGGGATCAAACTTTTCCCAAAAGATAAAAATACAATTCACCTTTAATCATACCTGAGGAGGCGATAATATTTGAAGGTGTTATTTTCTTCCTGTCCAATTTAAAATGATAATATTTTCATATCAATAGAACGGGATTATTGAATTCCCAAATAGGAGGGAGCACTTCCTCCCCGATGCGGGGACACCCCCCGCCCGCCCTTCAGCGGAGATCACCTCCCCGCCCTCCAGCGGAGATCCATAGGATTGAGATATTTAACAGCTTGCATTTATGTGAAGGGGAGAACTTTATTAGTTAGCCCCGTATTGCCCAATACACTCACAAGGCGACAATCGGAGAAAATAGAAAACAGTAAAGTTCAGATACGAAGTTAAAGTAAGTGTGCCTTATTCAATCCAAATGCCATTCCAACGTTCAAAGTTGCTCAGGGAATTTGTAAAGATTAAAGTACATTCCTCCCAATTTGTTTTATAAATAAATCAAGCTACGGTGTATATTTTGTGCACATTCGTGTTTTTAAATAAAAATACGAACACGAAATACGTGTCGCATCAATATTTTTACTATTTTCACATTAAGCCCAGCACTTGTGTTATGAAAAAAGGACTAATTTGCTGGTGTCCTAGAATGGGGCTCAAACTATAGACAACTGAGTCGTAACCACTACACTAACAAGCTACTCATACCCATATATTCGTTCTTATACATATGGCAACCCATTTTTTTTACATACGGTAACATTATTATTCATATGGTATCTCTAATAAAGATGGGTCTTAATTTTTAGAAGCCTAGCTTGGCCCTTCGATCGACTGGAAGCATTAAATCTTCTTAGTGTTATTTCACTTGTAACCTATATTATTAATCCGCAATAGAATTCAGTGTAATGAACTTTGAGTATTATTCAATTTTCCCTCGTACCTTATGTCCATTTTATATGCTTGACATACATTACGCGATCCATAAACATATACCGGAAGATTTTTCCTTCCCACATCTAAATTTGTGAACAAAGTAGTGACAATACAAAGCCCTCCAAATACATGTGTCTACCTACCGCAGTGAATGGCATCTTCCCGCTTACTCAGGACCGTCTTATGAACAAATTCTCTTATCATCATTCATCGTTACGATTAGATACAATTCTCAAATAACGGTTATTGTGTAACCGGTTAAAATAAGGATTTTGATCATCACTAGTAAGCATTATTTTCTTTACTTTTAGTACATGCTATATCACATAATAATAATACAACAATGCATGGTGAATATCAAAACACTATTCACTGTCCATTCAGAGCCAAACTTTTTGTATAATACAATAATATGATACAAATAGGTAGACGAGGTACCAATATCAAAAATGTACAATTTTGATACAAAAATACATTGAAAAAATATACAGCTTTTTGGATATACATATAGTATATCTAAAACAGACAAAGAACGATAATGTACATAAAAACACATTACGTCACCGGGACACCAGAAGGCGGTAATGGCACTTGTCTACACTCCCTTACAGGCAAAGGACGGCACAGAACACGCGTCAGTTCCTGTGCATAAATTAGTTCTTATACAATAAAATATATATTTTATTAGTGATTTCACGTCTTTGAAAGTAGGTTCTCAAAGAAACATTGAGTGGTAATTTCAAGAGGCAGTAAATCCATTATTCTCGAGTAATGAGTGAAGAAATAATAATTGAAAAATAATGTACTTATCAATAAGGTAGATAAAGTATATTTGTTTGTGCATATTTGTAAACTTTGTATCGAGGTGAATGTGAAAGGTGAACGAACATTTTATTTAAATTCACTGAATATTTCATCCAATTCTCGCACGTATTAGTCGCATTTATTAATTTCTCCCCTTAAGTAATGCGTCCGATTATTTCGCTCGATATCTATCACTTCGCAATTTCATAACTGAGCACACCTGGCCGTCGTCCGCGACGCACTTTGCAGTGAGCGACCTGTCAAAACACGACGGCCTAGATCCGCACTATTTATACCCAAAACTGGATTATCGAACGTCCTAGATTATTCTAGTGTTTAAGAGATGTTTTACGTCGCTTTTAGGCTATTCTTGTCATTGGTGTATGTTTGTAGAAGTTACCTATGTATTCCGTATGTTCGTAGATAATCGTAGACCATTCGAGATCCGTCGATAGTGCTGTGCATATTAGAAGGAATTCGGATAGTGTGCTATTACTTCTGTTTGCCATTCCGTGACAATACTTACAGATACTACTTTTAGGCATAAAACGCACTAGCGGCTGGCCGTGGTGCGGCGTGCCGTTGCGGTGCATCATGTCCAATATTTGTAGAAGCACTGACGATTGCGGCGGACCGCAATAGAACCGAGACGATACGATTAGGCGGAACACGGCGTGCTGTTGCGGCAAACCGTATATACTGCGGCCCGCCACGGCACGCCGCACCACGGCTAGCCGCTAGTGCGCTTTAGGCCTTATAGTATCTAAATAAACATCAGTAAAAACTGAAATTAAAAATATTTTAAAATTTTAAGTACACAAATTATTTTATTTATGTAGTGAGCATACCGAATTACATAAATGTATAGACACTGATATGATATGATATGGATATTAGAAGTCAATAATTATTTCCAATTATTAATATTGATATAATATCATAGTTCGTCCAGCCTTCGTAGGATAAGGGTGCGCCTCAGATCTAATAAATGCGGTTTATAATTCTATATACACGAAGTTACATTCTAAACTATTCTGCAAAGTGCCATGTTACTTGCGATTCGAATGATCAGCATGAAGTCAGGCCCATCCGCCGGAAGTCAGTTGGTGGAAATGGCTGCCCGTCCACTTCCTACAGGATATAGGTGCGCAGGATATTGGCCGGGAAAATTGCTGTATCGTTTTTTGGTTGGTTTTACGACAATTTCGCAGTGAATGCTTCGCTGAGGTATTATTTCTGGTGTCAGCATTTTTTAGGGAGTGTTACTTTGATATTTTTTATCATTTAAGATGTTGCCTAAGTACATTAAGATATATAAATTATATTATATAATATTTAAGAAAATAATAATTTAAAAATTACAATAAATTGATAAAATTTGCTTATTTACTAAGCATTTGGACTATGTGGTTATATATTTTAAATTATCATTCTTATTTTATGACGTTGTAAGAAATTTTAGTTTTCACAGTATCCGATTTTAGAGTGATCACTACTTTACGATGATAATAAAAATAATTAAAACGATATATTATTGAACCATTGTATATTGTTGGAGATATCTGAGAAGAAGCATAAAGTCTCAAGGGCTGAATCCAAGAATGTGGGCGGTATAACCGATCCTTCTGAGAGTAAGTATCGGCGATATGTTTGTGTCCTGATTTTAAAATGAAATAGAATTGACGCTCAAGGAAGTATTAAAATAGTTCTGACACTCTAAAGTTTCTATAATTTCATCATATATTTTGACATTTGAGAGCCTTTGTCTAAGAACAAAATATAAATCACAGACAAGATTGTATTTGTATTAGGTCCTTACATACGAAATTGGCATTTTGCCGTATTGGCAAATTTGATCTCAAATATTTTCTCTTTGGTTAGGAATTCCAAATCCAACTTTATACAGCTATTTACTCATGTATTTGTGTTTTGAAAATTATAATTCATTTGTTTTTTCCTCAATTGTTTTTTTATTTGCGTCACTCAGCTTACAAAATGAAAAACTTGAAATATCGCGTTATTTACGAGTACGAGTTCCACCGTGGCACCAGTGCTGCAGAAACGGCTCGAAGGATTAATGATGTGTATGGCGACGGTGCCGCAAAAGAAAACACAGTACGTTTTTGGTTCCAACGTTTTCGTTCTGGAAATTTCGACCTGCAGAACAAGCCCCGTGGACGGCCGGAGACCAAAGTTGATAATGAAGAATTGAAGGCTATTGTGGAAGCGGATCCATCGCAAACCACATCCGAGTTAGCTGCAGGCTGCGGTGTTAGTGATAAAACTGTTTTAATCCACTTGAAGCAAATTGGTAAGGTGAAAAAGCTTGAAAGGTGGGTACCTCACGAATTGAGTGAAGCAAATCAACAAACGCGCGTTGACTGCTGCGTTGCATTACTCAACCGGCACAATAATGAAGGGATTTTAAATCGAATCATTACCTGTGATGAAAAGTGGATCCTGTACGATAATCGGAAGCGCTCATCGCAATGGCTGAACCCTGCCGAACCAGCCAAACCATGCCCCAAGCGAAAATTGACTCCAAAAAAGTTACTTGTGAGCGTTTGGTGGACTAGTGCTGGTGTCGTTCACTACAGCTTTCTTAAATCTGGCCAGACGATTACGGCAGATGTCTATTGTCAGCAACTGCAAACCATGATGGAAAAGCTAGCTGCTAAACAACCGAGGCTGGTTAATCGCTCTAGGCCACTGCTGCTTCATGATAACGCTAGACCACACACTGCACAACAGACGGCTACCAAATTAGAGGAGCTTCAATTGGAATGTCTAAGACATCCACCGTACTCTCCGGACCTTGCCCCAACAGATTACCATTTTTTTCGAAATTTGGATAACTTCTTGCAAAGGAAAAAATTCAACTCCGATGGGGCAGTCCAAACCGCCTTCAAAGATTTTATTGATTCCCGTCCGAATGGTTTTTTTGGAAAGGGATCGATGAACTACCTATGAGATGGCAAAAGTGCATAGATAGCAATGGTACATACTTTGATTAAATAAATATATTATAATAAAAAAAAATCGACTTTATGTTCCTCCCATACTAAACGCCAATTTCTTATGTAAGGAACTAATCTTTTGTTAAGGGGTTTGATTTCTGGTTAAATAAAGTTATGTTTATTAACACAGTTCGATTATTTGGATAATTTTTTTTTTGTAATGAACTTATATTATTTTTGTAAAACATTCCTTAAGTCAAATCTAAGAATTTTATTTTACTTGTGGATTGAGTTCGTAACTACATAATTTCTGTGTCTACAGTTTGTATGAATGTTTGGTGTTACCATAAGTAAAACTAAATTAGTATTGCATAATATTTTATGTTGCTTATGATTTGCATTTTGTCCTTGTGACTCATATGTCAAAATTAAGTTGAATTTTTCGTAAGTTTAAAGTGCAATGTCTTTTTTAATATACATATACGTAATACATACTTACCTGAGTGTCAATTCTCTTGTATTTTGAAATTAGGATACTCATGTAGGTATATCGAGGATATTTATTCTCAAAAAGATCGGTTACACCACTCATATTCTTTAAGAAGCACTTTTGTTAAAAATAAATATAATCCTCTATGTTTTCTAAATCAAATCCAATATAAAAAAATATTTCCAACGTTTTACAATAAAGCGTTATTTTATAAAATATTAGCTGTGCCTGCGCGGCTTCGCACGCGTAGATTTTTAGTACATTGTTTGGATCGCCATAGAACTTTCTAGAACATTTTCCTTCCAAAATTTTCAAGCAAATTAGTGACTGTACAGGAACCTTCTAGACACATCGACACATCTCGCCACTCAGTTTAGAACCTTATAGAACATTCGGGAATTTTCTAGAATCTTCTCCTTCCAGAACTTTCTAGAGGAGGTTTTTCCGGAACCTTTTAGACTCACCGACACAGTCGCCGCGCCTATTTTGAAACAATCTGAAGCACTTGCAGTCTTCCCATAACAAAGTAATGTGCTAGAAAGCACATTTTCGGCACCCACTCCCCCCCCCCACGCTCAGCCTTCCCAACCAAACTCGCATATTTTCGATGTGACACCAAGGACTATCCACCACCATAACCACCGGTGGGTGGTTGTGGCTGGGTGTGGAGAAAACTTGGCGGATAGGGAAACACGGGTTTCTTTATATATATATATATATATATATATAATGTGGTTTCCCAAAAAATTTAGTTTTTTTTAAATAGAAGCTTTTTTGCATTGCTCTGAAAAGAGTATATATTTTATTAGCAAAAGAACATAATATTATATTTCACATTAAAATTTAAAAATAATAAAAGTACACACCTGAAAAGAGAAACAACATTTAAAGCTATTATTTTATATTATAAACTTTATCACCGGTATATTATAATTTTCTCAATAGCTCGATTGTCAGTTATATGTGAAAGAATTTTCACACAAATTTAAACGTTCCATTTTTAACAATTCAAATTAAATGAAAATCAATAGGTACCTACCGATCTTCATTTACATATATATTGATTAGCTTACTCCCGCGGCTTCGCTCGCGTAGATTTTTTTGTGTTGTAAATTTTTTTTAAATTTTATGCTTCAAAAGGCCAAGAAGCCCAATTACAGAAGCGAAACACATCACAAAACACCCAGGCTTGGGTAATTCGTATAGATTAATTGTGATCTCACCAGAAATCGAACCCGTAATTCTCGGTATCAGAGCCAGTGTCATGGCTACTTGACTACGAGGGTCAACGAGTATTTTTAAAATACAGTCAAAATTGTTTGAATAACATGAATATTATTAACACAACTGTGACAAAACAAAGAATGGCAAAATAATAACAAAATTTTATCCGTGCGTATGACGCAAATTGTTCAGTTGTGTTGATGTTTAGGTGTATAAACAACAACACAGTGAAGAAATGTTCCTCGTACGCACGGCTTACACACATTAATTTGATCCTATTGAGAGTTTACGAGATTAATCTTTAAAAAAATAATATATTAGGAATACCTTATACAAATAAATCAATTTCATTCATATATTTGAATGGACTATGCTAAAGATATTTATATTTCTTCCCGTGTTATGTATAGTATATAAATATTTCGTGGGTGGTAATGATACTTCAATTTTTTAAGTGGAATATTAAGCAATATTCTTTCTAATGAAGAAATTTTACCGCATTATTTAACATTTACGCCTGCAAATTATTTTTTTCAATTTTTAAACTCCTTTTATAGACCAGTTAGTATTTTTCATATATATTCTTGGAACGCAATTACTGGAATAATAATTGTGTTTTTTCATACAAGATATAAAACAATATAAAAATCTCAAATATATACAAAATATGTATTGTACACCGTGAAAATATGATACCTTTCCCTGAATCATTGTTACCACCCGTTGTTGCGAAGCCGGCCATAGTCAGCGCCACCCGGAGTTAATATTGCCGCCAAAAACGCTGACTTCCGAAAAGTTTGGTCGAATATTTCCGGGGGAATTATTGAATAAAGCGCATTGAGACGGTGCCTAATAAAATTGTCACCCCAAGACAAGTCAATAATGGCGCCCATCTTCGAGCACCTTTTAAATATGACGAGCATTTCCCTTGAATATGTTTCTACAAGTGTCTGAGGTATCGGGGGAGGAGAGGGTGTCCCTATATATTTAATAATAGCCTTGTTTTGTGGGTTATACATGTTTATTATTTATTATTACATCAAGATACACATAGAATAATAAATAATGTTCAAAAATGGTGGGTGCCAAATATTTATAATTCATGAATTAGAATAATCAATAAAAGTCCACATATATGTGGGTGCATATGTTTATATAATTATTCACTGAAAGAAACTAAAAAACTGAAATATTTTATGATAATCCATATTTATAGGAGCTAAATATTTATGTCAATAAAAAGTATTGCGCATATATTATCAAGCAAACCACCCAAAACCCTATTTAATAAAATATTTCATTTCCACGAATATCATTTGTATCAGTTGATCAGTTTGCTTGGCATACAAAATCATTAGACAACGAATTACAACTTCTTGTTCGCGCTCAACTCTGTACGATCTTTTATTCTAATTTATTTTATTTTTATTTCTTTATTGTTAAGCTTCGACAGGCCATGAGGCCTAATTAAAGAAGCGAAACATGTCACAAAAACACCTAAGCTTGAGTAAATCACATGTTTTTATTGTGACCTCATCGGGAATCAAATCCGAAACCCTCGGTGTGAAAGGCTAGTGTCTTGCCCACTGTGAAAAGTGAGAAATGTGCACGTGTACCTAAAACTAAAAAACATTACTAAGAGATAAATTTTAACATGGATTCTTCGTATATTACTTGAAAAGATTCACTAAAATTTTATAAAATATTCTCTAATATATCCTAAAATTGTGAATAAATTGAGAGATTTCATTTCAAAAATCAAAAGGCAGTCAAAGTACTTTATAATAAAAGCACAGGCCTAAAACAATATTTGAAAGTCACGCAGGTAAAATCGAAACCACCGAACATAAATACTTCTATGTTTTAATGGCTACATTTTACAAAGGGGTATTATGATTTAATTATTCAGTACATCATAATTCAAATCCGCTTGCAGTTAGCAATGCGAAAAATTATTGCGGTTTGCTTTGGATAAAACCAACACGGTTTTAATTAATTTTGGCGATAATAAATTTGAGATTGGTAAACATTGTTACAATTAGTTAATTCATTCTTGGAAATTTACAATGTTATTATCGAAAATGTCTGCTGAAAGAAAAATTTCGCGAAAAATGAATATTTCGAAATTAACATGAACTCTGGTACATTCACCTGTTTATCTACGTACCATGGGGCCACGTGGCAGAATAATAATACATGCAATTAAAAATCTCATCAAAATAAAAAAAATATTATTAAAACTTCTAATTACTAAAAGTAAATTAGGTATACACTATAAAATTTTCAACTGTCTACAGATATTTAATAAGTTGTCGAGATTATATATTTTATCTCTCGAGATAGATATTCTAATTATTTCTATAAAAAACAATTTATTATTTGAATATAAGCAGTAATAGATGATTTGAAATATATGCGAATTCATTAAATATTACTATGACTTGTGCTATTTTACTAAATAATGACTAAATAATTTCATAAATATATTATTTTATTTAGAAAAAGATATATAGAAAGGTAGAATGGGTGGTCAAATTAAAAAAAAATCACTATATTCATTTTGGATAAGCAACACTGCATGAATCTTAATTTTGTTCTCTAAAACATTAATTATGTGTTTTTTTAATATTTGTCATAAACGATTGAAATTTTTTTAAATAAAATGTATAATAAATAATACATTATTTCTTAGTCATATCTTCTCAGTTTTTAATTTTTAAAATACCATTTACACTCTAATTTTAACCTTAGAATTATCGCGGTCCATTAAAAACCTTAAAAAATGAAATATATTTAAGCTCATGCATTCCCATTTTTTTCTATTCATAATATTATATTCCTATCTTGATTTTTTTTTGGTAACATAAAATGACATAATTTTTTATGCAATTGTCTTTGTTGAGAAAGATAAACCTTAATATTTCAGAAGCATTTTGAAGTAGGTATTTAAATTAGAATATGTATTTTGTGGAAATACTCATTTAAAGATTTTTTTATATTGGCCATCTAAACATGTATTTATGATTGGGTTTTACTGCCCATTCAACTTGCAATGAAGATTAGTTGTATTTATTGATAAAAAATAAACTTATATTTAAATCCACAGTGGGAATTAGTACAAATAAAAAACATAAAAAATTAAAAACCTCGAAAATACTCCTAAACAAATTAGAACAAAGATGAAATTAAATTGAAAGTTCAAATAAAATTTGCATTTATATATAATTTTATCTAACGGTTATTTATCTTAACTGCGAATAAGAACCGTGATTTGGTAGGATATAATTTCAATTCAATTTTTATTTATCAATTTTAGCGAGCTTATATGAATTGCTTTCAGTGACTACGGGTGAGTACAGATGTGTTCTGGTAATAGTTTAAATTTACTACGCCAATTTTTCCTGGCATTCGTCGATTCATTCATATTATCTCCATTACCACCGTTGATATAAATTAATCGTGTGCTAAATATTATTTCCTGGAATAGGTAGAAAATATCAGTGCATTTGTTGACTTGTTGATATATTCGATGATTATGTAATAATAATAATGGTTAATATAATATTTAACTGATATGTAAAAAATATTTTAAATGAAATGTGAATTCAAAATTTTCCTTTAAAGACTCCAGTTTCTCGTATTTTAATTGTCATACATTGTCCTTAGCAAAGTAAAATATGTCCAGGAATTACTAAGGATCTGAAAATTAATAATAAATTTGTAATTTATTCATACTATCTCCAAAGAATATGATATTTTGTTTGGTATAACATTATAATAGTAAAAAATATTATTAGCCAATTTGCGACTTAAATATGCTTTAAATTATTGCATGTGAAAATAAATCATCATTCATATTTGATAAAAACGGCCGTTATGCTCAAAAATAACAAAAAAACTTTTCCCAGTTTACTGAATGTCGGTTTTAAAACATAAGTTTATATCATAATAATGAGATATCCCTGATAAAAAATACATCAATCTCTTCAAATTCAATGAAAGATTTAGAGAAGTATAATATCTATCAATCACCACTTAGAAGGTTTCTACCCAAAAACACTGAAGAAATAAAAAATATAATACAACTAATTGATTAATTTTGATTAGTTTTATATTGTATTGTAATGCGATGCATTCAATAAACTGATAAGATTATTGGATATTGATCTGTTCGAGTGCAGCCACACAAGATTAAGAAAAATTTTGAGTGCTGAATTTTTTTCCACGTAATAATTATGTCTCTTTTTCTCTTGTTCATTCTCTTTCTACTATTTTCAACATGTTTTTCTGCTGTCTATTAAGTCTCTTTTTCTTTTATTTAAATTTTTTATTATTTCTTTTTATATAATTCTTAACATGCCTAAGTTCTAAGAAAAAATTTGAGTGCAAAATTTTTTTTCCTACTTAATAATTCAGTCTTTTTTCTCTTTGTATTATTTTTTAACATGCCTATGTTATTCTGTTAATAATTAAGTTTCTTTTTCTTTTGTTTAAATTTTTTATTCTTTCTCTCTAAATAATTTTTAATATGCCTTAGTTTAATTCATAAATATTTATCATTACTAACATATATCTAAACGTGGAGACCTGTAATTGGCCATCTATATTATATTATATAAATGTTTTCTATGCTTCTTTGTTGTGCTGTTGGTCTTACATGATCATTAAATAAATAAATAAATAAATAAATTGTTGTAATAAATTATTATTGTGGTGCTTTAAGGCTGGCCACCCTGACTCAGGAGAAGAAGGGGTATTAGCATATAAGGATGTGCGCGCATGTGTGCGCTCTCTTCTTCTTCCCCTCTACGATAGTATAAGGTAGTGTCGGTCCGCAACACGTATTTATACAATAAACAGAACATATTACTATCGCCTGTTATTTTCTTAAAACAAATCCCATATTCCCAAAGTGGGAAAACATTACAATTATTAAAAAAAACTGATTTCAAACGGTTCACGATGAAAATAAAGGAAATATTTGGAACTTACACTTGAAAACGTCTGAAGATTGATGGGGACAAATCCTTTGGCAGTGACTTGTAAAGGCTTCTGGGACCTCATGATCAGAAAAAGTATATTTTTCTTCACTGGTTGATCGAAATTATACCACATTGAGAAGTATGCTGACTCAGCAAAGTCGGAGCTCTTTAAATGACAAATACTTGACATTTATCAAAATGTATAATATTAACGAAATATATAAATGGTGTAAAAATAAACTGTTATAATCTATATACGCAAAAGAATTCTATTGATGTAAAAAATATACTGTTATAATCTATTCAATAAAGCACTAAAATGTTGACATTTTAAAATAGTGTGTTCCTATGGCAATCAAATCAATCACGCAAGCTTTATGCAGATTGCAAATATGCAAATAAGCACTGGCCAGTAAAATATAATAAACTTTAAATATAATTATGCTATCATTTTAGATAGTGGGCCAAGAAAATTAAAATAAATAATTATTTAACCTATTTACATTATTTAAGAGAATTGAAAATAATCTTACATGGTCAGTCAGAAATTGTCCAATGTAGCACTGTGTAAACAGGACAAGAATTAAACATAGGAAAAATACGAAAAATCTTATTTTTCTGTACTCTTCTTCACTTGCCTAAAATTAATAACAAAGCATTGTAATATATATTTTAACTAAATATGTAAGACAAATATAAGAGAAGTTGTTATTATACATACAATAAAGGTGAAGCTCGTCAAACATATATACACGGATCCCAGAATGAAGTTTAACAGCATTATATATGATATCAATTTTTCTACGCCATCTACGGTGCTGTAAATATACTTCACTTGTACACATTTAATTATACTAAAATACAATTTTATTTAACCACTCGCTTGTCCCGGTCCAAAATACTGGCCTTCTGTGGAGAACCTTGAAACCCTTGAAATAGTAATGTCCAAAAATGCGGTCTTGCGATAGCGCATCTTTTAAAAAATGTTTAGAGTTTCTTCAAAAAAAGAAAAATGATTTATGGTGACATTATTTATATAATTAAACACCAAAAAAGATAGATAATCATTTTAAAAAAGACCAAAAAAATATTTAATGTTGTCTGTTTATTTATTTATAACAAACAATTCTAAAACCATTGTACACTTACATAGAAAATAATTTAACTACGGTAAATTCTTCAGTACCGTCCTTTTGTTCCGGGGCGACCCTGATTATGTTTGAAAGGGAAAGCGAATGGTTAAGCACTAAGAACTTATTAGTTGATCCCAAAAAATAAATACATGTAAAATTTATTTGACAAATTAATAGAAACGACCAAAGCTTTATAAAAACTCTGAAATGTGTTGATACGTTTATACTAAATAGGAAATAAACAGGTATTTTTTAAAATATATTTCTACCATATCTTTGAAAATAATTCTTATAGATGAATATTAATTAAACGTAATAACATGTACGAAGTACATGTAAGTTTGTTATACATATGTATTTGTTATTTATTAAATAAATTGAATTGAATAGAATACTAAACATAGCATAATATACTGTGTGTAAAAAACAAAATATGTTTAAAATTAACTTATCAACTATTTTAATTACTTTAGGGTTTTGAACGAATGAACTTGAATAATAATATAATGAAATTGATATTTCCATATTCTAATGGCTTTAGTCCCGGTCCATATTACTCTTGCTATACAATTATTGGTGATTAAGGTGAATGTAAACATTTTAACACAGGTTTACGGCATACATTAAACATTGTGCATTTAAAAATAATTAGAGAAATTATGGTAAACTTTACAATATTGGTGTAAAGTTTACCATAATTTCCTTTTATTCTACCCTAATGCAGGATTCATATTAATTATTCTTACAAAACTGGTTATGGACAACCGACGACGGTAAAGATTTTATAAATACATTTTATAAAAATTAAACATTTCAGATGTTTATCAAACACGGATAAAAATTTTTCAAATTAATTTACATTTTTTCCGCCTGTTCAAGGATTATTTAGAGATAGTTTGTAAAAAAATTGATACTCACTCAATTAGAATTGCATAATTGCTGATAATGCGGTTGAGCTTTTCATTTATATTGTAATTGATTTCATTGCGTTTTGGCTTACTTTCTTCCATCTTTTTAACATCTTCATCTAGCAATAGCCCAATGAGTTGTTTCTGAAGTCTCTTAATATGCATACAAATTATCAGTTGGAGTACATTGTGCAGAATATCGCACGAACCGTAAATCAGAATGACAATGCTTTGCATCAAGCCTTCGAATGCATAAATCAGAACGTAGAATGTCTCCTCGTCCATGGGGTACCAACCGCTGTAAGGGAGTAGCTTGTCAACTACCTTCCTGCCTTGAAGCCTCCAGAATAACATCACACATAAAGGGATGCCGGTAAATAATATCATGGTACAACATATGGTAAGTTCGTAAAATAAAGAGAGACGTTTCACATACGAATAATACTGAGAACATACACTTGCGTCAATCTCGCCAAAGTCGCTCCACAACGAATCCCTAAGACTCTTTAAAAGCGTCACATACTTTTCGGAATTTCGGACAAGAAAGAGGTATTTAGTTATCACCAGAATACATATTCCCAAACTTACTCCTTTATCAGTGATGTCTATCATTGATTTATTTCCGATGAGGTACATCGTATATATTAACTGAACGGCACCTAAAATGAGAAATGACAGGCATGCGTAGCCGATACATTTTTGAAATTTTGTTTTATTCAAGAAGGGGAAACAACCAAAAACAGACAGCACTCTATTGACGTGCGTGAAAGATAGGTCGAATTCTCTTTGCACGTTTTCAACTGAAGTCATGCTGTTGGATTTGCGAGCGATTTGAGCTCCACGATCTGAAATTCTTTTTAAATACGAGCCGTCAATCGTTGTTGAACTGAGTACAGAATGAGCAAAAAATCAGTTAAAATACTGATTTACAACTTATAAGGCGTTTTGGAGGAATTTTAAATAAAAATGTAATAGAATATTTTGAGTTGGTCCAAATTTGACAAAAATGACATTACACATACAAAGGATATCGCTAAAAAATTCCAAAAATCATAAAAAGATATTTCATTAGTGACATCTGTGATCATTTAAGAGGAATGAAAAAGGTTTGGATGGCGGTCGCGCTTAGGATTGTTGCAACACGTATATGGAACATGTCATATAATTTAAATTATACAACTTCCAAAAATTTAATAGACATGGTATTGTATCGTTGGTGGAAACGGTGAACGTTACGTTGTCTAAAGAGATCACTTAAGTTAGCCGTACGATAGGTCGTAAGCCCTATGAACACCCAAAGACTTCCATACCTACTTTCCCCTAAAAATAGAATTTCATCTTTGTGAGACATCTATAATATACTGATTGAAAAATGTAATAGTTTCCGGGTGTATAAACATATTTAAATTAAATATCTCTCTTATGATCATCAATTATATTAATAATTCATTGTAAAATAAATATTCATGACATACTTTACCCAAATTATCAGGTACCTTTCTTTATCATCATCATCAGGCACTCTTCATACTCGTATAAGCAATTTATCCACTTTTGTAGGTCCTCTTGTGTGGGCACCAGCCTCGCTATATCATTTATCTTATATTAGGAATTTAACAATTACTTTCATTCATTAAATTAATTTTTCAATATTTTAAAACTTATTTGTTTAACAGTAATTATACGGTCAGATACTTTTTATATAAATAAAAAAAATATATTTCTACACAATTTTTCTATTCGTTTTTTATCTCCCCGATAAAGAAATATATATTTCTCTTTACAATTAGCTTTTGTGAATTAACTTCGGGACGTAGTTAAAAATATAAGCGTTATTAAATATTATTGACGAATTCAAAAAAATAAATTATAATTGTGTTCTATAACGCCACTCTGGGACAGGCGTAGCCTAGTAGAGTGGCATAATCCACAAATCTAACAACAACAACAAAATTGTGTAATATTATCTTATATTTTTATTGTTAAATTATTATTAAGTAGGTACCTATATATTGTAAACAAGGATTTTTTGAAATAAATAAATAAATATTACAAATTTGGTAACATGAATGACTTGAGCTGTTGATGTAACGAATTTTAGATATCTTTTGTAAAAAAAGTATTTAGCAAGAGCATAATACCTTTATTAAGAATCAATCGAAAAGATTGCAAACATTTTTTGGACTCTCTGTAGGCCGATCAATTTCTGCTATCAGGTTCTTGACATGACTTCTTCATTACAAGGCATATCAACGTAAGGGTTGTTTGTAATTGAAATAAGATAGGCATGCTGATATAAAATCAAACTGTCAAGAAAGTTGACATTGCAAATGCATACTTTACTACATAAAAGGACTTTGTTAGTTTATAAAATAATACGTTTCACGTTCTTTAGTGATGATATAAATTTTACTTTTTTTTAAATTTTGCTATTAACATTTAAAAAATATTTAATTTTTGAGTATTGCAATGACTAGTACCAAGATATAACCTTAAAGAATAAAACAGATATTATCTAAACTTAGTATCTTCAGACATTGTCACTGTAATATTATTGTGTGTATATTATAAACTTGTGTATGAAATAAGATAAGATCGCGGTTTTTGTGGATGTTTTTCATGAGAAAACACAAGCTGACATTTATACGACAGAGCGTGTCATTGTCAATGTTATTTTTTCAAAGTGACATATGTCATTAGCTTGGATGACATTAATACCGCAAATTAATATCGATGACATTTATATTTATATGACAAACAAAACATTTAATAATAGATGTAAAAAGATTATTAAAATACATATTAAAATCATTTCATAGTTTGATCCAAGCTTCATTTACATTTGATTCAATAATCCTAGATGCCGAAATTGTTTACATTAGGGGAGTGTCATAAGTGATATATATAGTCCCAGTGAAAGTACCGAGTGATAGATATCCTTGGCATGAAATCCCTTCTGAATAAAGAAACATCTTAACTCAGGTGACATGGATACATCTTGAAAAAGCCGTAACAATGATTATCACTGAGTATATTTTTGACAACTTTGAAAATGTATCGCGTAAGACTAGATCAGGACTTTTTTCTCCATGTACCGTCTTCCAATCGAGGCTACCAAATTGCAAAGTGCTGATTTATGGTATGCAGGATATATCACGATGTTAGTATAAAGCGCCCTTGAGGTGATTTTTTTACGAAAATGGCGCTATAGAAATTATCCATCATTATTATTATTTATCATATCACCGGCATTTTGGATATTTAACCATTTTTTAACATAAAATCACACAAGTGTTGCCTTATTTTGATTTTATGTTTTGTTGATGAATGAAAAACGTATATGTGGAATGCTTCATTTCAATATTTTTCATTTTCAAGATTTTTACCGATTTATAACATGCAACGTCTATGCATTTAAGTGATTTACGAAAGAAAAAATATGTTCTGCATGTAATGGACAAAAAACTACACAATTGCATTTTGTACAAGGCATTAAGGCATTGGAATTATCGGAAATCCGTTTTAGGGGCTTTTAGGGTTTGCGTAAATCAGGCGTAATAAGAACAGTTCAGGCACTTATTATTTATTTTCTATTGAAAAAATGTAATACTGAAAAATATAGAATTCGCAACCCCTTAGACCCCCAATAGTCATAGGGTAGAAAGTTGTTAACGATGACGATGCTGATAAAATTTATGTCTTCTTTGAGGTTACGTTTTAATTCTTCTTTACTGGAATCGTATTATTTTGGCACCCCAATAATATCCAATACATAAAATGCAGCAATTTGCTCCTGGGTAAAGTTTCGCACAAAAAGTTACTGTGGTAACCCCGAAAGACCTATCGGGGCCGCGAACAAAAGAGGCTATAGAAATTTGAAAAAAGTACGGACAAAATTAAGAAGCCAACTCTCAATGAACACGGACAAATGAAACACGGAGAGGGATGGAGAGAGGCTTTCATAATGGAGATATCATTAATAAAGGAATAAGTGGAAGGAGTCACAGAAAAAAATCTTTTATACTCCTTCTTTTATTGAATTACCTATCCAACAGACGAATCCTTTTTTTTATTTCTCAATGTGATTTTTTAATTTGACGCGATACCGTAATATCATAAAGAAATCTGTCAAGTCAGAAAGAAAACTAATTAATAAGATGTTTCAAGTAATTTTGAAAGAAATAACTTTCAGTGCAAATATTAGAGTTATGTGATGTGCAATATTAAGTAACATATTATTTCTATAAAATATTAAAGGTGTACTTTTAATTCAAAGCGATTTGGTTTTTTAAATCAAATCAAAAAAAAATTTTTCACTCGAACAATTGTCTTAATAGGATGAAGTAGGACCAAGATGCGCTGGCCAGCTGAAAAAAAATATCGTATTAAATGTAAAGTTAAAAAAAATAAAAACAATAATACATACTTAATTCAGTAATTAAATAATTTAAGTCAAAATATTTGGTACATATAAACAATATTTATTTATATTTCAAGTAATTGAAGTTTTTACAGAAAGGTACACGTTTATCAATAAATTGGAAATTGCTACGCAGAGAAGTCGATCAATCATTCTCGAAGTCACACGAAACGACAATACCTGTATAAGACAAGTCCGCTGCACGGACAGTGCGTGCTTTGTCGTAGAACGCGATATCATATAAACTGGCGAATTGTGAACCCACGCGATTGACTACAAAAGATGTTGATAAGACTAAAACCTCGTCTTTTTAAAATATTCTATATCGTATTATTGGAGTTGAAATATAATGTTCTTTATATTGTCACGGAATCGTGGCTATGGAGGCAAACGAAAAATGAAAAACAATTTATACTTTTATTTTTATAACACAAAGTCACTGGATACAAATTTAATCTTCTTTAATTCAAAGTGATCTTTATTATTCTATTTCACACATTGTATTCACACAAACCTTTTACGTCACTAAATCTTCGCTGCACCTTTTTGTCTATCGCTAGGTAGATCTGCTTGTAGGTATTCATTCGCGCCGAATATCTATCGCTTGTTCAAACTGCTAGCCACCGCGCGGTTTCGCTTTTATCTGTGTATTAAATGTGTCTTTTAAATGTCACAGCAATAACTCCTCGACACGCGTGCTCGCTTTTTATAAATAATTTTGGTTTCGCGATGAACCGAGAAAGTTCTAGAATTTTCCTTATATTTTTAGTAATTATGAGTATGACAATAGTTCAGTCGATTCTAGATTCATGTGGACCATTCGAGAGACTTCGAGTATGCGCAGTTACCACTATTTTAGACTCTCATGACAATATTAATATTACTAAATTATATTGTGGGGTAGAACGTAGGCCTACATATGCGGTACGATACAGAAACATATACTGGATATAGAAATATAGGAATACATAAGAGATATAATGTTAAAAAAAAATTGAAAAATTTACTTACATTTGTAAACGTAACGCGGTCCAAGTCAACGTAGCCCATTGCTGTCATTTTGAGAGGTTTCTGTGATCTGAGCATCAGGAACATAATACTTTTTTGAACTTTAACATCACTTAAGTACCAAAAAGAATCATATATAGCTTCTGGAATTGCCAAACTCTAAAAATATTACAATTTAACTTTTTTAAATTATTAAAATTAAAATTAAAATTTTAAAAACAAAAAAAATTAATCAATAGGTTTATAAGAATATAATTATTATTTCAAAAAATATCGTTCGTGAGTTCTTACCAGGTTTGTGAGATGCTGTCCAAAGAGGCAGTGGTCGAAATTAACGGTAACCATCGCAAGAAAAATGGCGAAAAATTTTACTTTTCTATGAATATCCTCAACAACCTTTAAAAAGTTAAAAAGAATCTTAGAATTAGAAATATTTATATAAAGACATAAATATGCAATTCCTTTAGATTAGAGACTTCGGTTAGATAAACACACATATGATAAATATTTTGGGAAAGTGTTAGACACTAAATTAATAGTAGTATGGTTGAGAGGTGTAGTGGTATTTAGGTTGTACTTATAAATAAATTTAAAAATTAAGAGTTATACATACAAATGCAGTTTTCATAACACATTTTTGATATATTTTTTTATAATAGGTACAATTTTCATCACTTATTCACTGAAGCGTTTACAAATTATACCGTAATACACACATTATATTGTATATGCACACATTACTACTACTAACTAAATAGTAAAAATGCTACTAAATAATAAAAAGAGAACAAAAAATACTTAATCTTTTAACATACACGATAAAAAATTGTTATTTATATGATATTTTAGCAAGGAACAAAAAATATAGATAAAAATAAATTTCCTGAGATTGTTATCCCGAATAAATAAATATTTTTTCGAAATATTCATATTCAACCGGTCTTACAACCGTGTGCTTTGCGAAAGCACCCAGTACCTTATCAGATCAGTTTAATAGAAGACTTTCAATAAAAAATGTATACCTATAATTAATAGATTTTTTTAAAGTAACCAATAGGTATATATTTTTTTATATTTATTTATTCGGAAATATAACAGACACAAGTTAATGATATATATGAATAAGGGCATGAGTTATCAGAATCGAACATATTGACTTGTATCCAAATATATTTCAAATATAAACAAATTATAAAAGCTTAACTAATAAGAAGAACAAAAAAAAAGAGAAGTTCAGTAGCAATATAATGGAAAAAGTGAATATTATGAAGTGATGAATATTAACAATGAAACAAATATCTTATCTTATATATTATACGATTTAAAAATATTTATTAAAAATTTTCGATAAAAGAACAACAATATTTATATGGACTCACAGTTATAATAAATCCGGTACAAGAAATAAAAATGGATCCAACTAAAAAGTTCACCAAGAGCACTGGACCGGTGAGGTCCACAAACTCTTCGCTGGTCCTGAAAATATTACAGAAATCAATATATATACTTCCTTACCCTTAACGAATTTATAATTTATCGTTAAATGAACTATATAAAGACATGAACTAACAAAATTTTCCTGGTATTAGGGTCTGGTTCCATTATATTTGACTTATTTAAAAAATATATTACTAGTTGTTTATTTTGAAACAATTATGAAAAAAGTCAAAAGAAACACTCTCACAATGCAATTTTACTTGAAGAGCTCCAGTTTGCAAAATAATAAAAAAATAACAATGGCTATTACAAAAAATACTTTAAGGTGATCGAATTACGCAAGAATACAATAAATTCTTTATCAGAATTACAAACATGTCTTAAATATACGCGAAGGGGACATACTTTCGCTGTTTTCGAATCCTCTCGCCTACCGAAGGGGTTTGGTATATCTCTGAACAATTTTATACCCTGTGGTTAAATGCAAGATTGATTTATAGACGTTTAAGAAAATGCTGCGAGAAGCTACATAGTAGAAAAAACTAAAATAAAGTAAAAAAAAAAGAAGAAAAAAGACACGATGTTTCTTCAGATTAATATGTAATAGGGGTAATGCTTAAAATCAGGTAAAAAAATAAGAAAATTAAATAAATTCCAAAAAAAAATACTGACTTGCCAATGTCACTGTATCTCATTATAATATTGCGCAGTCTTCCGTATATTATCGTTGAAATATTTTTAAATAATTCGTCATTCACCGAAAGTTGCTCCAATTTTATTTTCTCTTCATCTGTAATTAGATGGTGAATGCATCGTTCAATGCACTCCAAGTGAATATACAGGTGTAAAATAATGGCCAGGTTATACGCTTCGTACGCCAAGAACATCCAAACAATGAAACCTTGCATGAAAGTTTCATACGCATACCTTTCCCAGAACAAATTTTCCGTGTTTATGGGATACCACACATCAAATGGTAAAATATATTGTTCAATTTTGTCGTGGAAAACTTTTTGGTAAGCCATGATAAGGCAGGGTGCGCAAACAAAGCCCGCGAATGCCGAGGCTACGACGACCATAAACGCAACGTTGATCTTTTCAAAAATTTTCACGTATTCCTTTATTACGTCTTCGTAAATGGGATCCATGATCTGATCTCCTTTAAGCCATTTGTCATCGCGAAGATCAGTCATCAATTTATGATAGTCGTCTCTACGAAGCACTGTAAGCAGTATTTTCAAGTATCCGAGACCACAGCAGCCGGCAACGCAGATCCTATCCGTAATCTCTATCAAGGATTCGTTCCGCGCTTCGATGATGCTCATGATGGTTTGGGTGAAGGAGAAACTGACGCAGGCAATGACAATGCTGCACACGGTCCACTGTCTTCTGGTCTTGCCGATAAATGGATATAGGCCGAACCACGAAAATATTTTAATAGGCATGCTGAGTGCATGCTCAAAAGACTTGACAAAAGAACTTTCCGACATTTTGGGGCAACGCTTTCCTCAGTGGCCGTGATCTAAATGATGCGTCGGCATATTTGTATGATCGAATAGGCGATAGAGAAATGAAATTCATGGGCGACTCGTATTTCGCTCTATCTCCAGAGAATAATATACACACGCATATTAGTGTTTTGGTTATAATTCTAAGAGATCTTAGAGAATAAGGTAAAACATATTATCTCAGATTCGCGGTGGTGTGATGAAGCTTTTACAATAAATTAAAGTTTTATTTATAAATACAAATGCTGGTCGCAAATTTAACTGGATTACTATTTCTACACAGTTTCTTTCGTACCTACACTTTGGTTGTCTATGTTCGCTCGTCAATTCGCAGGCGTTCGTCACTTATAGAAAATGTTTTTTCTCGAAACATCTGCTTACTTACTTACTTGCTTACTTCTGTTAAGTTCTAATGGTTTCTAGGTGGTTACATTTAGAAATTTTTAGAATTGGGTTAGAATGAGTGTTAAAACATCTCCTGACAATATTTGAATAATAAAAAGAAATAACTTTGTTTGTACCATTATTTAATTGATAAGTCAACATGTATCGGGACCAATTTTAGTATGAACAAAGTTTTTTTATTTTTATTATTTATATAATATTGCCACGAAGTAATTTTGATCATATTTAAGTATAAAATTTTTTTTGGGTCATCGCATCGTCCTGAAATACGAAAACTATCTTCATCTCAAGCTAAAATATTAAAATCTTGAAAAGACAAGTATATAATTGCAAGGATTATGTATATGATTAATATTATTCGACCTTATTATTATTATTTTTTTATATTTTGGTACATACAATTTTAGAATATGTCAATTTACAAATTATTTTTGTGCTTTTGCGCTTCGTGTATTTTGGTCATATTGATTTTTTTTAAGTTTTGCAACAATGTGTTTACTTTTTTACAATATTAAAATGTATACGTTAAAATTTTCAGTCAACTTGTGTTGGAAATAGCGAAAATGATTGAGTCTAGAAATTATAAAAGGAACTTAAACAAAAAACTAACCCATTATAACCAAGTTTTTATTATACTCCCTTTCTCATTTACTAGTGGAAACACGTTTGGCGCTTAACCTACGCGTTGGGCTGCAATCGGGCGATACTACGAAAGCGAGTAATAAAAATTTTTGAAAAATCCAAAATTATACTATAATTATTAATTCTTTTTAAACGAAAATTTGTAAGATTATTTTAATCGTCGCCACAAGTCTGCCTGAAAAGTTTCAGCTCGATTCGATCACGGGAAAATAATTAAAAATCGATCCAAAGTTTTTTCGACAGACAAGCAAGCAAGCAGACGCCACGAGTTAAAATAAAGGGAGTAAAAAGTAGTTTGTATATAAAAAAGGTGGAAAATGATTTACAAAATAATGTATTTATTGATTTTACCTAAAGTAATAAGGTTTATTTGAATTTTACGAACTTTTTGAAAACTGGAAATCGTACGCCCCTGAGGTCTAGTAATCTGTAATACAAAGAAAGACTGTTTGCAGTCTGTCATTATGTTTTATAAATTAAATTAGAGGAAAGGCTTTAGAGAAGGCCGTCTTCTAAGTGGGTAATCAATAAAAGATTAGTGTCAAAGCATGGAATCATGCTTTTTCTCAAATACTGCCAATCGCTGGCGGTATCTAAACAATCATAATTTTATTACTATTACATTTCATTAATATTTTTATGTACTATAATAAAATTTAACGGTGTAAGAAACTATCGTCACCAGATTCTTAATCGAGAAGAACCACGCATAATCGAGTAATTTTGAGGAAAATATTAAAATTACTGGAAGCCAATCGAAAGTACTAGAATATGAGAGAAGATTATAGAAAACATTCTGTACAAATGTGCGGCACGGTACGGTAAACAGACTTATTATGACAGCCGGCAAAGACCACAGAAATCATAGAAACAGCAACGAGAAAGCGAAACCTACGAATCCAAGCAAACATAGACAACTAGTAATTAAAATACCTGCATATGTAACAGTCGTAATAGTGAATCAGTGCAAAAGAAAAGTGTTTCACAGAATGTAGGATATTCTAAAAAATGAACATAAAGTATTTCATAAATTAGAAAACACAGAAGAACCAGTAACTTTAACTACTAAATAAAATTAAATAAATAAATAAAAAATATTTTCTTTGTCATAAACCCTCGCGGACCTGCGACATTTTATGTGAAAGTCTATCATGGGTGGAATTGTGAACGTTACATTGTAAAATTGATCACTTAAACCAGCCGAAAGATAGGTTGTTATACTAAGAATACCCAAAATAACTTTTATATTTAATTTTCCATATAAAAAAATATTTTCGTCCGTATGAAACGTCCAAAATATATCTTGATTTATGATGACCCCCTGGAAATAAAATCTATCTTGCAAATTTTGAACATATTCAAAATATTCTGAATATTTTTTTCTGTTTTAATAATTGCAATAAAAAATAAATAATCAATGTTTTGAACAAAATCTTCCAAGATTTTCCAACATAATTTCATCAAACCTGACTTTAAAACGACCTGCCAAAATCATTTCATCAAATCTGATTTTAACGATATATTCGATAGCTAGGTTTAATCGGAGACGGTAAAATATAAATGTTTGTGGCATTTTGTATTGCCGTCATGTCCCCCACATGAAAGGGACATAATTACCATCACGGTCGGTTGAGTATCGCCCTATTCCCAACTGACCCTTCTTATCGAATAACCGGTTTCGTCGGAACTGTCTCCATTGTCCACTGAGCGGAGAAGTCAGCACGTGCATTGTCCTGAAAACTGGGAGAAAATTTGATTATGTTCGATATACATAATATACAGAGGGATCCCGTAATCTGTATTTATAGAAGAGGGATACTTTAAATCCAAATAATGTACGATTAAGAAGAGCCATGCACTGTTAAATTGATTGTTTATTATATAATTCAAATAACTTGAGATGAACGATATTATTTTATCACAGCAAATCGTTACATGCTTCTGCACATATTAATTAATATGTTGAATAAATTAGGTACTTAAAAATTGCTCATGAAAGCACTTAAAGCTGCTTATAAATTATTTTAAGTACCTACTCCGACAAAAGCAATTTATGAACTTGTGATGAACCTGCTAGATAGAGGGGATCCTAATCAAATCGAGCAGACTGTATTTAATGTCGAAATGATGTTCAATTAATATTATAAAGCATTTTATTGTATTTCAATATAAATCGTTCTCCTGGTCACGGTAAGCACTGTGATGTTTCTGGTAGATAGAGGGTCCTCCTAACGTATTAACGATGAATTTTGTATTAATAATTTATTTAAAAGGCCGTTGCTTAATCGCCGCGAGTTGATATTTAATTTTAGCTATTACATTCAATTAATTTGCCAACTCCTGGCCGCGGCTAACAATGTGATGAATCCTATGGGGTGACCCGTCAAAAATACGTCGTGGAAAATAATATTAAATAATATAAATTTCATTGCAATGAATAAAGTCATTTGCCGTATGATGTTAGCGAAAATAGTTGTATGGCGCGGGTGGCAACGGCTGAGGTCGACAGATACGCTGTAACTATAAAAGGATCGCGGAATAAAATATTATCTTCTATGAAATATAAAATAATGTATTCTATACAATATTAATACTCTGCCTGTGCTAACTATACATTTAACTAAAATATATATTATTAACTGGAAATAATTATTCTGTGAAAATTGCGCTTTTGAATGCAATATTAACTAAAAATATTAACTAAAAATATTTCTAACATCTTGGGTTCGCATACTATATTGATAATACCTAATGCCCTTTGCATTTACTAAGTATATTACCTAAATAGCCACAGCTATACCATCCTGTCCGTCAGGGACGAAACATAAAACACAGTTATATTCCTAAAAGTGCTACCTCTTACGCGACAAAAATACCTATTGCAGTCGGGCTATGAATATGAACTATTTCCGCCTCATAATGGCGCCTGGAACCAATACTAAAAACCTCACTAGAAATAATAAATGCGACTAAATCTCGATAAATACAATATATACTATTCGTAATACGTCGTTGAATTGGCACATGAATCGTCTAATGGATGAAGGACCCCGTTGTGTATCGTAATAACTTCAAATTCTTTTATAGGAGCAGTGTGGAAACAATTGCATAATATTACGTAATAAAATCATCTAACGAACCTAATAATCTATACATTTATGTTACAATAAAATACGTTCACCAGAAGAATTCGTGTATTAGAAATAAAACATTTCCGTTTGGAAACAACCCAATAAAATCAATCGAACGGCGCAAAGGGAAAAATTCACACATATTAAATAACACTGAAATGAATAATTATAAACACTTTGTATTAGCAAATTCTTACCTTGAATGGTTTCGTTCTAGACGTGCATGAACCTGTTCATATTAATTCCGTGAGAAAATAATACATATATTTGCTATTTACGAAATACGATATTTTTGAAGCGAAACTTCTTTATAAATAAGTAGATAAGGTCTCGAGGATGGTTTGTTCGAAAGGATTCTACAACAACCCGTGAGTTTATATGAAATAATAGTTTCTTTGAATGCTAAGTTTTGGTTTTTTAAACCCTCAGCATCTCTGCTGTGAGGGGTTGAGGCTCCGCGCCCGCCTAAACCCGGTGGCCGACTTCCTAAGTGACTAAACGGCCCCCCTTGTTCCTCCGGAACTTACTGCATCCCGAGACTCTATCTCTTCTTTACGAGATATGATCCTGTGACGCCTCTCTTTTAGGCTTATGATTGAGATGTACGTACTCTTTTGGTACGAGTTTCTGATGATGGGTGTTGTCTTGAGGCGCCTTTCTTTTAGGCCGGTGTTTGAAGAATCACGTACTCTTTTGGTACAAAATGATGACGACATTAGCCTCCTTTGCGGGCATAGTCAGCGATGTTACAAATTATTGTGCAATCTCATTATGCCTTTTCAGAGCGGCGTCCCACGATTCTGCATCTTGCAACATTTACTTTGGTCAATGTTAGAGTGTTAGTAACATATTTATAATATCCCAGCTATTCCATATGAGTGAATGATTTTTATAATTATTCTGGCCCTGTCTTTCTTACAGAGGACGAAATAGAAGTTAACGTTTTCTAAAAAGGTTTTACAGCATTCAGGCATGAAAATCCTTCCAAAGACAAAGGGAACCTTTTGTGGGTTATGTGGCCCTGCGCCTGGTGAGGAAAGAGGTCGGTTTATTGACGACCCCGAGCAACAAGGAGGGCCCCACCTTTAAGGGACCCTGCAAGGGCTTGTGCGGGTTCCACGCCCAAGTGCCGGCAAGCATCTACGCCCCAACCAGCTAAGCCATCACAAACCAGATATCCCCAATCTTTAGTTAGATCTCCCCATTCTGTCCTTTACTCGTCGTTCTGAAGCTAATTGTTAAGCCAGATGTACCGAGGTACTCAAATCATAAAGACTTGGCTGAAGATCGGATTGCGCAATACTTACGCAACACAATTATTATAAGGCTACTAAGCATTT